>RJWH01007626.1:0-29693 GCA_004363575.1 Solenodon paradoxus | reverse complement strand
CAAACTTTCCCGGAGAGTCCCAGCTCTGTGGCTTTCTAGCTGTGGGAACGTGTTCTTCTAGAGTTCTCATCCATAAGGGTTGGTGCGGCAGAGGTTGGAAAAAGCACTTCCACAGGGTAAGACTTTTGTTACTAAGTTTTTCGTAAGTGTTGGTTCCACAGAAGTCAAAATCCATTCATTTATTCCACATGAGGTCATTTATCTCACAAACATATGGCCTAGAAGCCTTCTTAGAAAAAGTGAGAATTAACCTTTTCTGGAAGAATATAAGCCTATTGACGATAGCACTGTAGACAGAAATGCCGGAGCCCCTGGGAAGCTTCCCTGTACATGCTTTCAAGCCCAATCTTCGGGTTCCTTTTCCATTTGCAAGATGCCCTTTAGCAATAAACATCAGGAAACTTGAAAAAATAGGTTATTTCTGACTTACAAGACCTAGAAATTACAAGCACACCCAGGCCGCTGTGAGGGCACAGACGGAGAGACAGAACACAGGGAGGGGCCTGGGGTCCTGCTCTTATTGGGACTGAGGCTGGGAGGGCCTAGGGTTTCTTGGGCTCCCTCCTTATGGCTGAGTTTAAAACATAACAGTGAGACTGTAAGGCGTGAGGAGAGATGACCCCCAAATGGTTATCTAAAGGCGCTAGGATCTGTCCAACAAAGTCATCTCAGACTGTGGAGGCAGCCTTGGCTCCTGTCTCATCCTGCGTCTGCCTGAGCCAGCACTGCGGGAAGCGGCTGCCTCTGCGTCAGATTTAAGTTCGCCACTGGCATTCTTGGAAGAAAAGTCAAGGGTCAGGATTTGCATTGTACACGGACATCCTCTGAAGGGGCCAGGAAGGAGTGGGAGGAGGGTGGTGACGTGAGGAGCCGGAGGGAGGTGGCTCTCGGAGGGCATGTCTGCGGCGCACGGAAAGCAGCAGGCCAGCGGGCGAGGGCGTGTAGCCTCCTTCTCAGGGAACAAGGGAGACTGTTGTAACAACCGTTTTTCTCAGCCGACACACGCTGAGCACCTTTTCCAGGTGCCAGGGATCAAGGGACACCCAGTCTGTCGCCAGAGGGACATTTACCATACACCAATTTGCGAGGTTATTCGAAGACCCCCCGTGGGAGCTCCCCTGGCTCTCCAGTTAAAGCCCAGTGCTCCCACAGCCCGTGGCACCTGGCTGCCTCCAGGCCTCACCTCCTAGCCTGCTGCCCCTTCCCAGTCCCGGGCCTCTGCTCCCGCCGGGCCCCCCGCTAAAGCCCAGCTTCCGTCCCTCTTTCTCCCCGATAGAATTCATTTCTCTAGACAAGGATGGAAATAGGGCTGTGGCGGTAGGAAACCACATAGAAAAACAATATAAAATGTGAAATACTCCCTTTTACAAGACACTTAGTTCAAAGGAAGATAAATAAAGCACACGGGTTTATGCTCAATTCCTATTTGAAAAGCCAACCGGAAGCTCATAAATTACAGACTCCCCTCTACACATTTTTCTTTAATATCTAGGTTGAAAGCTGTCATGTTTTCAGCATTCGGCGCTCTTCCCATGGTCACATTTGGAAGACTTGCCTGAGTCCTCAGACTGAGTCACACCCTCCTGCTACATGATCGTCGTTCATCAAGCTGCCTGGAGTTCGTGATAAAAAAGTGGGGTCCAGTGAGGACCACGAAGGCAGGGCCAGGTCTGCCCCACACAGCACTGTTGAAGGCGGGGCAGATTGCGACCCACGTGGGCCACAGGGGGAATTCAAGCCAGATGTCATCCCAAAGCTTGGAAGAAGACTTTATTGAAAGACAGCTTGGAAAGGCAGAGACAACCTCATAAAAGGGGTCCTCAGGGACTGGGCGTCACTGGATGAGCAGGATCACGTTTCTGGTAGAGTTGGTGACAAAGGCAGTTGAATGCAGCTTTTTAGAAGACAGCTGGTTGCCCCAGGGGCTGGAGTGGAGTTACGGGAAGAGACTGGCTGTGGCTCTGTGCTGAATGCCCACGCATGCCAGGCATGGCCTCTATGTGGCCTCTATGGTGTGAACCCTTAAAACTCCTGTTACCCCTTTTCAACCAACAAGGGGCTGAGACTCAGAGAAGTTCAGGGAAAATTCCTGATGTCGGGGCACCGGGAAAATTCCCTCACCCTCTTGGTTCTTCTCAGACTGCACGAGCACTCAGACAGCAGCTGACAGGTTGGCAGAAGAGAAAAATCAGTTTAATAATGTGTGCCCGGGGATGGACACAGACGAGGAGGATTCTGTCCCTCGCCGGGGAGAAGAGGATTTCTATCTTGAACAAAGGAGTGGAGTAGGGGAGCACCCAGGAGACAGGAAGGGGTGATCATGCCCCCCTACATATATAGATGGGTGTCTCAGAGAGAGCGGTCATGTCTACAGACGTGCCTGTGTCTGGAGAGGGGCCATGTCGCCACTCCAGGTGTTAGGGAGCAGCTCGATTCTCAGTTAGGGGGATGCCAGCCCTTCACAGCCTCTAGGGACACAGATGAGCTCAGTGCATGGTGGTTTCTGCACATTGGACTGGGCATCCCGAGCCCTGATCTAAGCATCTTCAGTGACACGTCCAGGCCACCTGCTGCAAATGGCTACCCTGGCTGACCCAAGCTCCACATGGTGTGTGCTGCAGACCGGAGCCAACAGCTGAGGGTTCCCAAGTTCGCTGACTTCCACCCTGGCCTCTCAGGTTGGCTCGGGAAGATGATGGTGAGCAAGGCGAAGACCCCATGTCCCAGATCTGTGCAGGGTCTCAGGCTCCTCCCTCCACCCTTCTGAAGAGGAGCACTCTCTCTGGTTTCCCTGCACTTAGTGCTCAACGCCCTAGCGGAGCCCAGTCCCTGTCCAGCAGCCTTCACCAGCCCATGTGGGGGCTGGGTCTCAAGGTCCTGGGGGTGCCCAGGTCAGAGAGGATGGGGAACAGGAGCAAGCATTTGCTGGATGCACATATCCTGTACTCGACCTTGGGCGACTCTCTTACCTTGGAGAGGAGCTCAAGAATGACTAGGTGGCCCCCAGTCTGTGTGGACCCCCCTCTCTGCCTGCCCCAAACCAGCCATGTGCTGCCTGTGATCAACCACAGGTCAGAGTGAGGTGCTTCATCTCTCTGAGCCGCAGTGTCCACCTGTCATCAGGATATTCACTCTGAAAGGCGCAACGAGCGGTGAGTCATAGGCACACCTGGGGGATGAGGCTTGGTCCGAGGTCAGGCTTTTAGGCACCAAACACCAGCAGCCTTGAACATTCCCTCCAAGACACAAGGGAACCCGCTTGCTTCCAGACACCAGAGCGCCAGGCTCAGACGCTAAGTAGCCGGGACACTCGTGCTACCTAGTGGTCACAAGCAGACCCTGCAGGGCCATGGTTTCCGGACACGGTGGAGGAACCCCAGTCCTCCTCAGCTAAGCTTGCTTTAGGCTCCAACCCCAGGTTCTTCTTTTGGGGTTCCTGGAACCAGAGAAACTTGGCACTGAGAGCCAGCTGCTGGTACTCCAGTCTGCATTTTCTAATGCGGGAGCAGCCCCACCCGTTTCTCCATCTGCCGTCGGCCTGGCTGTGTCCAGGGCACCCCCAGGGGAGAAACTGCATTGCACATGTGCAGAAGACCCAAGACCAAAAGGACTGTGAGATTTCTACAGCGGATGGATGCCAGCGTCTCCGAGAGCAAGGGCATGTGGGCTTCCCAAGACATTTCAGTACTAGGATTCCCACTCAGGTCTCTCCCTCCGACCGCTGGGTGCGCACCTTGACTCACAGCCTCCTCAGATGACCCACCAACAGTCAGCAGACCCAAGGGGAGTATTTATTAAATCACAGACTCCTCTGCCTGTGAGGGAGGAAGATCACCGCCGGCCAAGTGGCTGGGACTGGGATCTCTAGTTCTTGTATGTGATGTGCAGGGCAGGGGCTAAAGGAGGAAAGCATTTCGTGACAATGATTTACTCCAAGTACGTCCCTGGGGTCTGATCCAGGGAGACACAGTATTTTCAGCCCAGACCCTGGTTGGAGTCCACAGCAAGCCAGAATTCCCCCTTATTTGCCAGTAGGATTCATAATCTTCCCAAGGAAGAGTGTGATAGACGTAGACTTGTCTTTGATCATCATCATGAATGGTCTGTTTATCTTGACGGTTAATGGCCTCTCCATGGGCAGTGTCTGCACTCCAGAGGCCGCGGTGGCCTCCGTGCCCGTCTCATCCACTTTCAGTGTCGCCTTGTGCATCGCCTATGGGGACCAGGAGTCAGGTCAGTGCTGGTCAAGCCACGTGGAGACCAGGGATGGGCCCAAGACAGCAAGAGGTCCAGAGAAGGAGCGCCCTCAACCTCAGCCAAAGTCAGCCCGGACAGCAGAAAGGTGGCTGGTGCCTGTCCCTCAGGGCTCTGGGCTCTTGTCATTTCTGAAGACACTTAACAAGTGGATGCAGGGTGAAGAAAAGTGCCGCCGAGGAGCGTGAAGTCGAGGGCGAACAACAGAATGGGGCTTCCTACCCTTTCTGTGATTTACGGGGGACATGGCACTAATGGCAGAGAAGGGTCTTTGAGTCTTGCTAGATGCCAGGGAGCGGGTAACGGCCCTGCCCTGAAGTCACCAGCCCCCTCCACACGCCTCTCCTCCACCTAATGGAGAGTTAAGAGGAAGCCAGATCCAGGCCAGCTATGGAAGCTGCCTCAGCCTCTCTACGGACCCTACCATGGTCAAGCTTTTGACCAGGCGATCAGTCCTGGGAAGGTGACAGCCTTCTGTGAAATTCAGATGCATTTCATCCGTTTCTAAAAATGTTGCTATGAGACTAAGACCCACTGTTTCCACACAGACTCGGAGCTAGTGGTGCACCGTGGGAGGAGAAAGCAAGCCGCTGTTGGCCTCAGTCACAGCCTACAGGAAGGAGGTAGCTGGCATGGAGTTTTGCCCCTGCTGGAAGATTCTCTCACACTCCTCACGGCTTGCTGCAGACTTACCCTTTGCGGGTAGGGTCGCCAGGTCAAATACAAGATGTCTCGCTAAATTTGAACGTCAGATAAAGGATGGATTTTTTTCAGAAGAACATCCTATAAAGTTTTAGGATGCACTTAATATTTAACAAAGTATTCAGCTTCGGGCGCGCCCTGGTGGCTTGTCTGTGAAATCCATAGCCTCCAGTCAGGGTACCTCACATACATCTCAAGGACCCCAGCTCCCGACTCGGGACCGAGTGGGTGTATGGCGGGGAGGAGCCAAGATGAACAACTGCAGAAAATAAATCAATGTTTCTTCCTCCTCTCTCCTCCTGCCTGCCTGCCTACTTGCCTTCATTCCTGCCTGCACGTTTCCTTTCAATAACAACAACAAAACATTATTAATCTCTTGTCTGAAATGTAACCAGGTATCCTGTACTTTATCTATGAAATCTGGGACCCTACCCGCTGTGGTCCTCTCTGCTCACCCCAAACAGGCGAGCTCAGCCTGCTAGAGGCCAGGGACCCTAAGCTGGCTCATCTCTGATCATGAAGAGAGTGTCCACTCCCGACAAGCCCCTGAGGCCCCGAGAGAGTGACTGAGCAACTTAGGCCTGTGGTAGGCCTGGTCCTTTTCTGGCCGGGTTAATGGCTGCATTGATTTGACTTGTCAAATAGCCTCTGGAGACTGAAGTTTCTACTTTCAAAGGCTGGAAACACGACACTGGGGCCACTTACAGGCTGGGCCCAGGGTGGTTAAGGGCAGAGCTGGAATCAAGATGGCCTGCCAGGTAGGTGGGAGTTGGTCTTCCAGTCACTGTGACAATGGTCTGGCCAGGACCAGGGAGCAGTGCCCAGACCAGGTAGGCTTACCTCACCCACTTTCAGGCTCTGGTTCAGGGAGATCCTGGTGAGATCTCCATGCTCCTCAAAGATTTTGCTGACATCCATGAAGGAGAGCACCTTCTTCAGGTCATAGGAGCCGGTGACGGAGAACTTGGGTAAACACACTTTTACAACCCTGGGGAGGGAAAGAGACAAGGTGGGCAGCTTCCCAGGGCAGCGCCGGGCAGATGATGAAAGAGGTGTTGGTGCCCCCCAGCCCCCGGGGTCTCAGACCTTCTCCATTCACAGACTGATAAGGCTCCTTAATCCTGGGAAACCCAGGTTTCACAAGGCCCAGGCTCTCTGACCTAAGTCTCTGCTCCCTGTGCCTGAGCCCTCATTCACAGGCCTGTCCTCAGATTCCCCACGCAGGGAAAGTTCCCAGGACTCTCTCCGGCCCAACAGCAGCGAAGAGGGTGTCTCTCCCCTGAATCATCTCCAGCTACGAAGATGGCATTTCTCCCTCCACGAAGCAATCTCCCCCTGGCCTCACGTTCCCCAAGGTTGCCCTATGCCTTTGCTCCCTTTCGTTGCTACAAAGAAGTTTTCCTCTTTTCTAACTCCAGCACCTCTCTTCTCTCCTTTCTTGCTTGTTTTTGTTTTGGGGGAAGAAGGGAGAGGAAGAAGCATTTGAAGAAAGGCAAGAAGGAGGACACATTTTTACTTTATTTTGTTTTCTTACCCTAGACCTTGGTCACAGAACCAGGTCCTCAGGCTTTATCTGGTCTGCACAACAGTGTCTCGGCCACCTGAGCCAGCAGGGAGCGTCCCTTCCATCCTTTCTTAAACCCACTCCAATACGTCTGTCCTGCCATCTCCCCGGCCTTCCGTGGGCCAAATCCAGGCTCAGTTCAGCAGCCTCTCCATCCTTCTCTCTCCTTCTCAGTCTCCTTTGCTGACCCTCCTGCTACTCCTGGTCTCAGAGTTGAGTGCCAGGGGCTTTATGCATGCAAAGCTGGTGTCCAGGGAGAGACAGCAAACTGTGAAGAAGACAAAGGCGCTGGGAAAGTTGGGGTTTTTCCTGGCTGAATTGGGTAAATAAAGCCCCTGGAGAGGGGCTCCATGCACATATCGGGGAGACTGGCTTTAGTTCTGGTCAGACTGGTCAGAAACTGGAAAATGGAAACCTGAGATGGCACGGGAAGTTGGCCATAGAAGCTAACAAATGTGTGAAAGTACGGTGGTAGCCCAACTGGGTGACCCTGAAAATCTTCACCAGGAAAGTGAGGACAGCTCAAAGTTACGAAGAGCCTTCTGCCTTTCGAGGTGGCACTTTCAATTTGCCTCTGGAAAAGGATGAGCCTTTCTTCCAGGGAATCCTCGCATCACGCAGATGCAGGGAAGGTGTCTGTCTTCTGTGCCAAGTCCAGGAGGAAGTCCCCACACCCTGGAGTGGGAATCAGGTCTGCTTCTACCCCTGGGGGCGCAGCTCAGTCCTAGCATCATCTCCGCCTCACCTGGGAGCCCCAGCGCTTGACAGATGGCGGACGTGGATGGAGAATGATGGTTGGGGCAAGGGGATGAGAGACAGCAAAGAGCAGGAACGAGGCTGTCCGGCACCACCCTTGCCTGGTTGGAAGCGCTCTCTCCGGCTCATGGGCCCGTCACCCCTCCTGGCTGCCAAGCACTGTCCTCGCCCAGTGACTTCCACAGCCCCACGTCCATCTTCTCTGACCCCGAGTCT
Organism: Solenodon paradoxus; assembly: GCA_004363575.1. Lineage (NCBI taxonomy): Eukaryota > Metazoa > Chordata > Mammalia > Eulipotyphla > Solenodontidae > Solenodon > Solenodon paradoxus. Next base: position 22,201 of record RJWH01007626.1, on the reverse strand, counting down.
ACACTGACTCCAAGTCCCCAGGACTTAGCTCTAATACTAGCCCTCACCTTTCCCAAGAAACATCCAAGGGTAACCCACCACCTGAGAGGGAGTCTGGAAGCCTACTTTAAATCTGTTCCATTTTCTATTTTGTTTTTAATATTTATTTTCCTTAGTCCTTCCACTATTTTTCTCATTTTTCAGGGAGTGACTTATTCTACAGGCTAAAACATTCATATGTATAGTTTCTTCATTCCTCAGATATATGTCAGCCCTCCACCACATCAACAAAGTTCTTCCCCGTTGTCCAGGGGGCTCCGCCACCACTTGCTGCCTGCCCCTCCCCACAGTCCCATTCCCTGTTGGTCACCTCAGTTCTACTGAGAGTGTCCAAGGGTCGGCTTTGTTTCATCTGTTCCTTTGTTTTGTCTGTTCACATTCCACTAATGAGTGAGGTCATCTGGTATCTATCTTTCTTCTTCTGACTTATCTCACTTAGCATCATTCCCTCTAGATCCCTCCACACTGATTCAAATAGTCCTTCAACTGTTATTGGTGTGACCTACCTGGGACAAACACCCTGGTTTTGTTAGGACATCACAGTTGAAAACATCCTTCTGAGCTCCCTGTGACACCCTCAGAGCCTGTCCTTACAGTTTCCTCCTGCCCCGAGCTCTGCCATACCTCTCCCTTCCTTTTCCCTATGGGTCATTATTCAGCCTTGAATCCTTAGCTCAAGTACTGCTCCTCTGTGACAGCCCCTCTGACTGCCCTCCACCCAGGTTTCACTCCAGCCACTGCCCGCTGACGACTTGACCATCTTCCTCTAAGAGCCAGGGTTTCAGTATTTCTGATGACTCCTCCCCAATTCTAAGTTCATCACAGACCCTGGCACAGGACTTGACCCAGAGTATGAACTCCGTGACTGTGGGCTAGATCAAAAGCGTGTGAAGCGGGGAGGGAAGGAGCAGAAGCTGCCCGTGACGGACACAACTCTTTACCTTTGTGATGTTGTGGTACTCATTCCAGGAGACACGCCATTCAGATAGGCCTGCTCTGCGGCATGCATCTTGCCCTCGTCGGGAATAATGAAGGTGGCTGTGATGCTGTCCTGGTAAGGCATTTCCAGGACAGTGCTGGAGAGCTGGTCATCGTGGCCAACTTCATACGTGCCTGTGTGGGACATCATGGGGACCTTCACTGTCCTGTTCCCATGCAGGATGAAATCTTCCTCTCTAGTTGCTTTTGGATCAAACTCATGTTTCCACCTGGCTTAAGAGTGAAGAAAGACAAAGTGATTATGAATGTCCCGAGGGAGATGAGAATCCAGCTCACCGCTAGTCTCCGTCCACACAGATTCAAGGAAGGGTTGGAGATGCTCAGAAGTCAAGGAAAACCCCCAGGACTCCCTGTCATCATGCCATGACCTGAAGACTTCTGGGGAGGTGGGCTGGGCCTGATGATCAAGTCCTCAAGCGTGGCGACAGGAGCAGGCTGTCGAGGTACAGACTACCCCAAGTCCATGTGCTTCCGCGGCTGACGCCATCCACGGACTGTGTTCCAGAAGAGGGGCTGGGTTGTGGGGACGGGGGGCTACTAAGACCTGGTGTGGGCAGCAATGCAAGTGTATTCTAAGTCCATTCTACTACGAAAACTGCCGCTGGGAACATGACGAGGAGCAGTGACCTCCCAAAGCTGGGAATTTGGATCCCTCCTTTTTGACCCTGAGGATGTTTTGATATCATTGGCCATAAACTCAGATCTGGCTCTTTTCACACCTGCTACCGTGAGTCCCCAGTATAGGGCACTGTGGGCCAATTTTCTGAGTCAAAATTCAGACTTTTCTCTTCTAGGTGGATGGCTTCAGACTAGTGCCTCAACCTCCCTGGGCTTCCGCGTGTCCCCTGCAGAGTGGAGTTCTTGATGCATAGCTACAGGGCTACTGTGGAGCTGAGTGGGAGAAGGCATCGCCCTTCAGTGGCTGCATAGAGCAGGTTTTTTAGTGGATGCTACTCATCGTCAGCATCATTGCTGGTGTTTCTGGAGTATTCTAGGGTTGTAAAGACTTTGGGAAATTCCAGACTCCTCTTTCTCCTTCTAATTTGAAAGGATTTAGCTTCAGTCTGCTATTATTACTCCTTTTTCCCTCAATAGCCATCAGACAGACTTCTCTGTGGGTTTTGGAAGAGCTGAGCTTCTATATTCAGGAATATGCTGCTAACAGCCTAGTACTTATCCTGCCTGGACAGAGGGCAGTTGGCCTCTGGTCCTCACCTCTGTTGGTCAACCTTTGTGTGTGTGTGTGTGGATCTGCGTGGTGCTGGGGGGGGAGGGGCATGAACCTCAGATTTAGGAGCAGTCATTCATTTTTCTTCAGTCTCCCACCCTCCGACTGGAGAGTCTACAAAGTGTGACAAGGAGACCAAGGCACTGATCACAGCAATCATCATGACCTTGTCAATGGCGTCAGCATCCTGGGCTCTAGTGCTGATGCTCATGGGCACGCTTTCTGATTCTCAGTGAGTCAATTCATCTCTCTCTAAATTTCACTTTCTTCATCGAATAAAAGGGCAAAAGGATGTCATTCCAAATGCTGCAACCAATATTGTGTTAAGACAACCGGGTAGAATGAAAATGAACATCTGAGGACACGGAGACTTTATGAGGTTCATGTCTCATTCATTTTCACTTTGAACCCAGTAACTGCCCTGTGAATGAAGGGATGTCATTTTGAAGACAGAAAAAGTGGAGTTCTGAGAAATTAATGACATGACTTCGAAAACACAGAGCAAAAAAGTGGCCAAGCTGGGATGTTAACCCGTCTATTGTGCCTCCCACCCTTTCCGTGCCAATATGCCCAACTCTTACCTCGAAAAAATATGTAATTTGTAAGAATCATCACAGTCCCAGGGGCTATGCTTTTGATCATGTTGTTGATTTTCCCATGGGTTCTGTGGCTGACATAGTCATTGATCTGTTTCTCAGTACCCTCCAAGTTCTGGAAGTTGGCCGGTATAGTGTCTGCGTTGTATATGTTCTTGACATCTGCCAGAAACCTCTGCTGTGGATTTAACTTCTGGTCAAGGAACAAGACATTGTTGAGGCCGAGATCGATGTCCTGTTTCCCCTGGGTTAGCCTGAGAATAAGGTAATGGAAACCTTCATGAATGTCTTTCTCTGGCATATCCCTGAAGTTTAAGCCCTTCTTGATCTCAGCCAGGGTGGAGTCCTGGGCACCCAGAGACATCATGGAGAAGGCTGCAGAGATGCTCAAGGGGGACAAGAAGATGTTGCTGGTGGGGGTATTGGAAATGAGTTTCTTGAATAGCTTGAGGCCAAAATCTGTGTTCCTCTTTGCAAGCTCCTGGGCTAACCTCCTTCCCCTCCACTCTTGGGCCTGGTTCAGTGCTCCTTGATTCTTCAGAGAGAAGCTGGGCTTCAGGAGACCTTCCACGGTGAGGAGGCCCACCAGAAACAGGCCAAGGCCCAGCGTGGGGTTCATTTTCCTTGGAGATTGTCTTGTTGAGTGATAGACCTGCAGTTAACAGAAAACAAAACAAAAGAATCCATGGCCCCTATTTTATGTACAAGCAGACTCAGATCTTTTTCCTTACAATCAAAAGAATCCTCACTAATTTGCAGAAATCAAGGCCTTTGTTTAAGATTGTGTTGTCTCCAAGTGGTAGGTATTCAGCCCAGAAGAACCCAGGTCTTTAGTAAATCTCTCTCCCCACAGCCTTTCCAGGGAAAAGACAGGGATGGTTTGATGCAGAGCAAAAAATGTCACCTGCCTGGATCTCAAACTTCTGCTCCTTCAGCAGCCTCTCAGCTTTGACATTTTTCTGTTAACCAGGATGTGACCTTGTGTCTCTAATTCGAAAACCTCAGAGAGCTGCCAAAATTGTGATACTGCCAACCGTTTGTTGATTTCTCTAATTGGATATGTTACTGTCAATTTTTATGCCAATGTATCTGATGAATGAAAGCAGATTGCTTTGTTGGGGCCTCTGTTGTAGTTTACTATCTAGTTTCCTGTAACTGACATCTTTGTGCCTCTGTAATCCGTGGGAGGCAGCGCCATCCTCAGTGAAAGATGCTCACGGTTGTCTCTGATTGGGTTTCCGAGAAGGCGAGCCTGAGGCAGGGATTTTGTGGCATGTTGAGCAGTAAGGCAATCCTCTTAGGAGCGGCTCCTCAGTAGTAAGGAAATCAGGGCAGGAACCTGAAGGAGCCATCACGGATGCCCCAGTTGCCACCCAACCTTGACCTAATCCACAGCCCTGGGATATGACCCACTTGGCAGCATTGACCCCGGGAGTCACGGGGGCTGGCTAGGCTGATGACACATACTATTTAAATGGGACAGTACTGATTTTTTTTTCATATTTCCCAACTGCCCCCTCCTTGATCCAGAAGGGTGAATTCCCAGGGCTCTTTGTGGAATGTCGGCTGCTACTCCTTCTCTTCCTCTGGATGTCCCGGGCAGGAAGGTGTGGATGCCAGGGACCATCACCGCCATTTTCCCCACAAAGAAGGTGAGTCTAGCACAGGGTGCAAAGGGGGTGCACACAGGACCTTGTAGAAACAGGAGCTGAACTTCAGGTGCAGGTGCAGCTACCAGAGGCCGCCCTACCTCTAGGCTACTGGAGTGGATAATGTGCGTTACGTGGTTGGGAACTTCTAAAGGAAGCCTCCTAGCAAATTCAAGTATTTATTTTTCAAAATGCTGAACTGTCAAGTCGTGACACCTCTGTCTCTGATCTCAGGCTTATAGCTGTGTGACTGACCCTCTCCGAGCCTCGTGATGCCAGACCACCATGCACTCCTAGTGGCACGTTTTAGTAAAAATTAAGACTAACTGGTGATAGACAAGGGCTCCAGGGGCTGCCTACAAATAGATTCTAGAAGAGGCAGTGAATACAATCCCTGAGGATGTTTAGATTGAAGGAAAAAAAGCCAATAGGAAATGGAAAGATTTCAGGCTCTCGGCTTAGTGGGTGAACTGCTTACAAAGGCTTTCTGCATCGGAACTGGAAGCTTCTTGTTTCAGAGTGGATTTCTTCCCTGGGGAAATGCTGTTTCCCAAAGCCAAGGAATGGAGACATTAAGACATGTCAGTCAAGGAGCTGACAGAACATTCTCAGCACTTGGTTGATCTCCAGGGAGCTGCAAAGTCATGGAACAACCTGCTAGGAGCAGAGTGCGCCAGCGCGAGACGAGGCAGGCCGGAGCCCGAGCAGGGGCAGCGAGACGGGGGAGCCCAGGCCAGAAGCACATCCTAGCAGACATGATGTCCAGCCAGTGACCCCCTGAGTGTTTTCTACTTGGAGAAGTTTTGGGAACAAGAACTGGCTATGGAGTTAGAAGTCTGGAAATAAGTCCTCTTTTGCTTCTGTGTTTGTTAGGTAGTGTGGACCCAGCCTCTTGATCCTCAGGGCCTCAGTGTCTTCATCTGTTAAATGGGGCAGTGAATGGGGTACGACTTTGGCCTCCTCCCCACTAGATGTTGCTATAACTAACCACTACTCGCTGGGTCTCAGCTTTTTCTCACTTCTGTGAGTCCGTCTTGGGGGCCTGCGGGGCTTCTGGCCAAGCCCAGCTGGATGGTGGCAGCCTGGGCCCTCTCCCCACACAGCCCACATCACCCCATTTCTGCACCTTTCACCCTGTTATCACCTAGACCTGCCAAATGGGTACAAGTCCCAGATGGCTGCTTATTATTCCACCCATTAAAATGGTGAAGTGACTGGCTGTCTCCCAATAAACCGATATTGCCCGGATTGAGCAATTTTTGGTTGGCTTTTAGTTTGGAGTGTGTGTGTGTGCGTGTGTGTGCATGTGTGTGTGTGCGTGTGTGTGTGTGTGCGTGTGTGTGTGTGTGAGAGAGAGAGAGAGAGCTGATTGCCATTCTAAATAAATAGACACAATAAAGAAGAAAAAGAACAAGAGAGACACTAAACCCAGCGGGGCCCACGGGTTTAGATGGAGCTGTAGCCACATTGCAACTCTTTCCGCCTAGCCTGGCCCACATTCCCTGTTAACTGGGACATGACCTCCCGGGAACAGATGAAGCAGAGTGGGTCCGACTCCTCTTCTAAAGACAGATCCAAGCCTGGTGTAGAGCAGACCCTGGCTGGGCAAACAGTCAGGTGTCTTTGCCCTGGAGTTGCTTATCCAGTGGGGTAGCCGGGCACTCTCCTGGGGGCTGTGCAAGAGTGCGCCCCCGGAGGGATGCCCGGGGTCTGCAGGGAGCTCCCTGGGGTGCTCGCAGGCAGCCAGCTCCAGCTGTTCTATCCTGTCCTCCCACACTTCCTACACCAGTCACGGGAATCAGTCGGAGAAGCGGGCTGGGGACTGAGGGTGGCACCAGCACCGCTCCAGCAGCCGTGTTTGTGCTTTTACAAAGCACTGCTGCACGGGCCATCCCCAGCATGACGGGGAAACAACACCAGCAACAAGGCCCATGCAGAATCAGAGCTGTCAGTGCCTAGCTGACTGTCCCCAGGTCCCCTGTCTTCGATTGCTGGCCTCGCGTCCCTGTGGTGAAGCCGACTGGTGAGCACAAGTGTTTGTAGGGTCCATCCTCAGAGCCGTGGGACTAAGCTAAATTGAGGGCACCTTGGACCGGTTCCCACCCACTGGCTCAGCCCTAATGCCTGGGCGCCAGGTGGTCAGACAGCTGTCACTCCGTGCAGGGACACCCCCTTCCCAGGCTGCACACAGGCATCCTGTGGCCTTCGCCCAGGTCCTCTGAGTCCCCTGGAGTGCACAGTGCTTGGACAACAGCCCTGCCCTCCATGGGCCAAGAGACCTGAGAGAACTTTCCTCACCAAGTGCCCTGGTGTCCCAAAGACCAAGACCCCCGATCTGGATGCGAGGAGACTCCCAGCAGCCCCTGTGGTCCAGCTGGGCTTGAGTATGGTTTCCAGAGCGAATCACTCCTGGCATTCTTGGAGTCATTATTGTTAAAGCAAGTTTAGAACTAAGTGGTGGGAAGACATGCGTTTTCGCTGTTGAAAGACATCGCATGACCACTGCAATATATATGCTTTATCTTCCTCTGGGAACCAAGAGGCCGGACTAGAAGTCCATCACCTCACCTTGAAATCTCCCCTGGGGATTTCTGCCCTCATCCCTTTAAGACCTATTTTGAGCTTTCACTATGTGCCGAGCTCCAGGGGACAGAAGCAATGACCAAGGACCGGGCCACACTGAGGGTGCATCAGAGTCCTCTCTCCCGAGAGGCAGTGTCCACAGCCACCGCAGATGGCCCCAATGCGCCCGAATGTCCCAGCTCTTGCCTGGCCTGTTCGTTTTGCCTTGGATGAATCTATCCTCGGACGAGGCAATATGTTGGTTGGAAAGGCCAAGCAGCCATCAAGTCGGGGACCACTTATGCTGTGAAGGAGAAGCCGAGGTCACACCACGTGCTTTGGAGGATCAGAGTGGGGATCCATCCATGAAGGTGATTCTACTAAAATGCCTGAAACAGGCTGCCTGGCCGCACACACTCGTGACACAACACACTGCTAGACAAACTGACAACCTGCATCCCCTGCAGGGACAGAGGCACAAACAGCTCCCGGACAGGGCTGGCCTCGGCCATGGGCAGGGCAGAACCCAGGAAGAGCAGCCCTTCATCTCCTGAGACAACCCTGGCCACGCCATACCTTCCCAGATTTTCCTCCAGAAAAGCATGGGTGATGGACGTCTGGTGAGATGCATTGGGGTCCTGAAGATGCCCGTGCACCTACAGAAGGAGTCTCGACAGGAGCGTGTGCTGTGAGCTCCCAGGGCTGCCTCTGCTTTTCTGGAATTGCAAGAGCCTCAGCTTTGACTGGGGCACCCACATCAGGGAGGGCCAAGCCCAACACACACGCACGCACAGATGCACATAGAGACGCATGAGACTCATACACACACATATGCGCATGCACACATACACATAAAAAACACTTGCACGTATACACATACACATGCATGAACACACACCTACACAACCTACACAGATGTGTGCACACATACACGCGTGTGCACGCACCTGCCTGCGTGCACACACATATACATGTGCACACGCACACACACACACACACGTGAGAGCCCCCCTCCCCCACGGGACAGCTTAGTCTGATGAATCTTGGTTGATTACGATAACTTGTCATTTTCCTTCTTTTGTCTCTCTTGTTGCACTTTCAACTCCTGCTCTTAATAATTTAAATTCACCAGCCTGTGAATTTAATAACGCAGCCTCATTTCACTCACATGTGGCGTATAATGACATGGAACAGATGAACACACACATTCCAACAAAATACGAGGACTTAGGGCTGGCTGTGGGGAAGGGAAGGTGGGGAAGGTGGGGATAAGGGACACTGGAAAGATGGTGGTGGGTATGGTGTGGTGTGACATACAGAGACGCAATTTCAAGGTTCTAGATGGAATTCAGCATTGCGAACTAAGGAAGCAACAAGTATTACTGTAAATGTAACAGTTCACTGACAAGAGCTGTCTGCAGCCCTACAGCCCTCCCACAGCCTCAGCCCACTGAGCAGGACCCCAGGCTCACACAGGCTCTCTCCGCATTCCTACCCCGTGACCTTGCGGTGGCCCCCATCCCCACCTGATTTCCACATCTCACACATACTAGCCCCCTCTTTTCCCCCAATTTTCCTGATGCTTATGGTGGACGGGCGTCTTGAAATCCTAGTAAGAACCTAAGGGTTCAGTCCCAGCATTGACTTCAAAAGGGGAATGTCTGTGGAAAACTTACTGGGCGCCCAGGCAGGTGCCCCCCATGTCTATCCACTAACACCCTTACCAATAGGCTGAGACCCACACAAAACAAAATTCCAGAGTTTTCTTGTGGCGTGCCCACCCCGGGACAGTTAGTGACCTCCCTCAATCTGCGGCAGCTTCCCCTGGTGCAGACACACAGCTCCCGGCCTTCTCAGGACCACATACTCACAGTGCGTCCAGAGACGTCCGCGGGGCCGGCCGAAGGACTCTGCTTCCTTGCTTTGTTCTTTATACTTCCTTGGCTTTCTGGAAAAGTGGAGGGAAGGCCAATAAAACCGGGTGACCGCGGCCACACCACCTCCTAGGCTGATTCTCGCCTCGGAGGCAGCAACGCGATACTCGGCCACGCCTGTGGGTTGTAATTTCCCTGTAAATCCTTGCACAGATTTTGCAACAACTAGGTTTCCCAATCGCTGGGTCTTGATTCAGCAGGTAGATCAGCCTGAAGACCAACCCTCTCTGCTGTTATCATGGGAAGAGGCTGAAAACTGGGTTACATGGGATCATTCTCTTTATCTTTCATGTCTTTCTTTAGCCAGTTTTCCAGTATTCTACCATTTTTAGCTCTGTGACCTTCGCTCACCTGAGCCCTCCTGCAGAAGACGCCGGAGGAGCGATAAACAGACGCTTGAATCTATAGAGGTTAGGTTAACAGGGGTCATCATTCACATCTGAGTCTGCGACCATTACAGAAAATGAGCAAGTTTTTTCAGTTGCCTCTTTTTTGTGCTAATGAGGCCGTCGTTGGCTCCTCCCCATCATTTTTCTGCGTTTTTTTCAAGTGGGTTTTCAGGAACAGGAATTACTCTAGAATTAATTGTCATAAGATCAGACCAAAAGGAAATTCTCATCTTCAGGGTTATCAGAGACACAGTGCTGATGTCTGAGACCCTTTTGGAGACATGACTCGGGACAGCATGGCAAGGGGACCAGCGTACCTCTTCTGCCTTCTCTATCGAACGCTAATGGGCAGAAGACCCTCTTCAGCATGCCATCCTCATCCAGCGACCTGCCACCGCAGGTGCTGCGTGGCCAAGAGCTGGGGGAGTGTGCCTTTCTTGAGAACTGTTTTAGCGGAAGGCTTGTCTATCAGGATTCACGTGGGTCACATACGACCTGTGACCAGAGGAGACAGAGGCCTCACCTACAGTCTGCTCATCGAGGGACGCAGCTGGAAGGCACCCTTCAAATGGGCGAGGTGACAGACATGAGCATGAGGGACGGCCAGGAGGATGCTGACCCAGAATCCAGGCCTGTGTCCTGGTTAGGAGAAAGAGCCCTGCCTGCTAAAGACAGGATGGTCCAGTGTGAGTCTGTCGGCCACACCCATGGACTCCTAAGACACACAGCACTCCCGGCACATTCCCTCGTGAGATACGAGAGGAGACACCCAGGAAGGACAGTGTCAAGGTGGGGCAGGGACCTCACTGAGCAACAGGGGGCTGCACCTGGATATCCTGAGCTCAGATGGTACCTGGAGGCCAGAAGGCCTCGGCTGAGGGTGGCCGGCAGGGGACTGGAGACCAGGTGAGCTGCTGACATGGCGGAGGAGCCGCCCATCTCTGGGAGCTCTGGGGGGACCTGGCACCTGACACTCCCGGTAGCCTTGAAGGCGTGGGTGTTGATAAGGAGCAACTATGGAAGGACTGGCCCCTCCCCACACTCTCAGGTCACAGCCTAGACTGGAGGTGGCCCTGACTGCTGATAGGTGTGAAGACTGGAGGCCATGAGCTTGGCTCTGGTGTCTCTCAAGGCCTGGGGGAGTGGGGATTAATGTCTAGTTGGGGACAGTGCACTGGCCCCAGATGGAGAGTGACCTGGATATGTTTTTATGGCATGGCCTTGTGTAAGGGTGAGAGTGGAGCAGAGTTCCCAGTTCCTCTCTCTCTCTGGCTGTCCCAGATGCTGAGCCTGTGAGAGCTCTGGGACCATGCTGACCTGGGTGCCTAGGAGTTGGGTTGGTGGGAACACAGGAGAGCAGAGACGAGACAGCTTGGAAAGGGCTGAAATAGAGGAAGAGACAAGTGGGAGGTGGGAGCACATTGGAGTCACTGGGTCCCACTGGGGTGTGAGGAAGATTCATAGATGGGGCTCTGGAGGATGAGCAAGAGTTTTTTGGGTGAAAACTGAGGGTAAGAGCAACACAGCAGAGACCCTGCCGCCTGGAGAAAATGAGTGACTGATCTCACTGAGCGGTTGATCTAGTTCCCTCCGGAAAATGTCATTGTGACGCTGGGCTTCTGGTGGTTTGAAAAATGAAACTAACCTACTGAAGAGTGGGAGTAATCTCCCTCTAAAGCTGCCATCTTAGCCTGTGGAGCATTCGAGTCACCTGGAGCTTCCAAAAGAGTCATTCTCTGAACGTTCTTCCAGGGATCTGGAGTCAGTGGGTCAGTGGGTCTGGGATTAGCCTGGGCAAGCGCATTTTCTGAACATCTCCCGGAAGTTGTAATGAGCACCAGGGTGGAGAACCCCTGCTCTAAAGGAAGCGACTGCCCACTGTTGATGGTGGAAAGGATCTGGGACATCTCTGAAGACATTAGCCTTCCTTACAAGGATCTCTGTCAAGATATTGCAATGAAAGCAATGAAGTTCTGGCCCAGAGCCTTTAACTAAAGAACCCAGGACAGACCCACCCAAGAGGAGATGCACGACTGCACTTTCGCAGAGACAGGTCCTTGTTGCAGGAGGTGTTGGTAACACCCCATATCCAAATGGGGAAACAGGGAAAACGGCATCCCCTTCACCCCAGGCACAGAAGTCATTTACAAAATCTTAAATCTCAGTGAGAAAGGAATTGGAAGGAACCATATGAAAATGCAGACTTCAATTTTGTTTCATCTTAAAGACCTCAATGGTTAACAACAAAGCTTAGGGAAGTATAGTGGACATCTTCATGACCTTGAGCTAGGGTAGGCGAAGACTTTGTACACAGAACACGGAAAGGAGTGATGAATTGAGGAACTGTGAGAAAGTGTGTTTATCAAGACACCTAAGAGTAAATAAAGGTCAAGTCATAGACCAGGAGAAGGAACTTACAGAACTTACAGAACTTATCAGAACACGTGTCTGATAAAAACTAAGATGTTTTCTTTTTTAATTTCTACTAATCCATAAGGAATGATATGAATTTGAAAAATAGGCAAAGAGTTAGCTGATACTTCAGAAAAGAGGATTTCTGCATGACCAGTAAGCATTAGAAAAGGCAACCCACTTTGCAGCATCAGAAACAGATAAAACAAGGAGACCCAGTGCACATCACCAGAATAGCTAAGGCTGGAAGGACTGACAACTGCAGGGCATGGAAAATGGAACTCCTTCAAGTGCTGCTGGGCGTGTGAGCTGGCATGTGCGTGGTGGAAATTTCCTAGCTGGATCCATTAAAGTGAAACCTGTGTTTACCCTTTGACCAACTAATTAGATCTTGGAGTGTGTACCCAACAGAAGTAAATGCTTTTGAGCTCCCCCCAAGATACACACTAGATACCCATAGCAGCTTTATGTAACAATGCCAAAGTAGAAGTGGCCCAATGTCCATTCTCAGTAGAATGGGAAAGACAGATTCCTAGCCACGACCCCAGATTACTATCTCCATTTTCATGGGTGAGCCCCCAATTCTCTGCTAGACACAGATCTCCAACAGAAGCTCATGACAAGCGTCCATGGGAGTCAATGGCCAAGTGTGCGAAACAATCTGGAGCCCAAATTCTATTAAATCGGACCTCTGAGCAATAGCTCATGAAATAGTTTCATGAACTTGAGTTCATGAAAACACAGCTCTGGTTATTAAATTACGCTTCCACTGGAGCATCATAAATGATTGATTTTAAAAGAAGAGCAATATTTTTCAAGCCATTTCCAACAATATCCTAGGTTGCCTCAAAGAAGTTTCCATATAAAGTGATAAAACTCTCTGCACAAGTAAGAAAAAAAAAAGAGAAATAAAAATCTGTCATAAAAGGTATTGGAAGCATCCTGTAACTAGCAAGAATTATTGTATCCAAGATAGCATTTCAAAACAATGGAGAAAAGGTAAGTAATTCTATAAATAATGGAAAAGCAAGTCATGTAAAAAGTTAAATTATGAGAAGTATTGGTGTTTAATATTAGAGAAGGAACTTCCTAAGCATCACACACACACACACACACACACACACACACACACACACCTAAACCCATGAAAGGAAAGATGAATGTAGTGTGATGTAATGTATTCAAACTACAGCATACACAAAATAAAAAACAATTCACTAATTATTAACTGTGTACAGGATAGAGAATATTTTTAACAATGGGAGTTCTTATACCTCAGAAATACCTATATACGCTCCTTAGTAGATAGGTAGGAAAATAAACTTTAGAGCATTATGTGTGGGCTTGACTTTGAGTTTCTTCTTTATCTTATTTTCTTCTTCGTCCTTATCTCTGCAGAACAAAGTCCTTTTCTACACCTCACTAGGTGATACATTTACTGATAGATATTATCTATTTTCATGCCAACTGCTACGTGCTTTTAGAAAATTGAGATTCCTTACAACCAAATAATTGACAGACCCAGAACTCAAAAATCAGGCCTCTGGTTCTGAATCCCTTACTTTATTGACAGGTCTGCAAGAGCATACCGTGAATTTGGTGACATTTTGACAGCCAGCCCTGACTAGGGACCCCTTTCCCAGGTGGATGCCCCAGTCCTACAGCCAGGTCAGGGATGGATGCCGTGTCGTCTATTAGATGAGTCACGTTGACTTTGGTTTTCTCTCCCAAGACACATACATTCACCAGATATGCATGTACTTTAAAGGAGACCTGCAGAGGGTCAACAGACATATGAAAAGATCTTATTTTTCACTTGTTATTAGGGAAATGCAAATCAAAACAGCAACGAGGTATCATCTTACACCTGTGAGACTGGCTATTATTCAAAAGTCTGGAAACAACAAATGTTGGTGATGATGCAGAGAAAAGGAAACACTTTTACACAGCTGATGGGAGTGCAAACACTAACTTGCAGAGATCTTTGCACCCCCATGCTTATTGCAGTACTATTTACAATAGCCGAGAACTAGAAACTAAGTAACGGACATGAGATGAATGGCTACAATGTGGAGTGTCCACACCATGAAACATGACACAGCCCTCAGAAAAGTGAAATCCTGCCATTTGAGTGAACATCTGTAGCAGACCAATTTGGCTAAGTGAAATAAATCAGAGGAAGAGAAATACCAGATGGTCTCATTCATATGTGGAACATGAAGAAACAAAACAAAGGAACAGACTAAACAAAAATAATCCTTGGACCCTGTCCACAGAACTGAGGTGACCAGCAGGGACCAACGGGACAGTGGGTGGGGCAAGTGGTGGTGGGTCCAGCAGTCAGCGGGGAGAACTGCCGGTAATTTAGTGGAAGGCAGGGCGTATTGCCATGTACCTGAGAATGGGGAGCCTGCACGTACCGGTTTATATTATGTTGTAAAGCAAAGCTACCTCAATAAATAGTAAATTAATTTTTAAAACACATATGCACACACATACCGCCCCCCACACAAGTGAATGCACATGCATGCTTGTGTGCACGCATGCACAAGGGCATACGAACCGTGTATTGACCTCTATATGCCCTCCTTCCGCCTCGGTCAGGCTTCTCTGGCCTTCCCCAGGTCTTGCTGCTCCAGTTCCTGACCCTTCTGTCCTGATGCTGCAGCCTCCAGTTTTCAAATATGGCCCTACATACTCCAGCCCACAAGCCTCATCTGAAAACTGGGTGGACTTCAGCCCAGGACCTGCCCGGCCTGCCTCTGCTGCCTCCTCCCCTCCCCCTGGGTCGTTCTGGCCGGTCGGCCCTGCTGGGGTCCACACCCAGACAGCAAACTCTGGATGTTTTCTTCTGTAGCCCCTGGAAGAGCTCAAGTCTGCTTTCCTCCTTCATCCAAAATAGTTCCCTGCACACTGCAGTCCAGTGCGTGGGAACTCTGCAGAACTCGGTAGGTCCCTCCCAGGAGCCTGACTTGCTAAGACCTGATGTTTGCCACCCCAGAAACCTCAGAGAAGTGCGGGCACACAGCCAAGGAGTCAGGGTGCAGCTTCCACCCAGTCCCTCCAGAACCTCCCTGATCTCTGCATTGTCTCTGAGGACACTCAGCAGCCCATCCTCCCCCATGGGCAGGAAAGCAGAGGGCGGGGCACCTGGCCAGTGCTGAGGAATTCCAACCTCCCTGAGAGCAGGTATGGCTTGGCCTCACTTGCGAGGTGCAGGCCCAGAGCAGGCAGCTCCCCCATCCCAAGCTCTGGGAAGGCTGGAATGTCCAGACAGCGATGCCCCACAACGCACTTTGTCTTGGTTCTCAGTTTACCCAACTACTTAGTGGGACAGGGGATGCGTCACTCACAATTCATGCTGTCAATCAATGCCACTAAAAACAACACAGACCCAGGTCTGTGCGAAATGACATTCTAGCCAGGAGGAGAGGCTGGTTTCACAGCAGAACAGCAGAAGACACAGGAACGTTTCAGGAAAGTGTTCACGAGAGGAACAGTGCCGATTGCCCAAAAAGCAAACAGAAAGCCTCTAATTGAATGTTTTACTGCACTTCGGGCTATGTCCGGCAGTTCTACCTGAGCACCGGGAGCAGCCTTCACCCGACGGTCAGGCCGGCCCTGCAGGGACAGGGGCTGGACACGGCACTTCTCCATTCTTAGCCACATGGTCCTTCATTTCTCACTGTCCTTCTCCTCGTCCTGCTTCCTGCTTCCTTCTCCATCAGCCTCCTCTCTGTCTATGGCTGGCAGAGTTTGGGCTGAAATAGTTTGTCTGGAACATGTCAGGCAGTAAATCCAGATGCCTGGCAGGGAGAGGGGTCCTATTAACTCCTTCATGAGCTTCCAGACCAGGAGAGGGAGGGACAGACACAAGAAGTTTTATGAAGAGAACTGAATAAAGCCTATAGAATTCCCATTGGAGAGAGGCCTCTTAGCCAGTGGGGGAGCAAGCAAGGCTTCCTGGAGGAGGTGATATTTGTCTTTCTAAAGTGAAGTCAGGGGCTTTTCTACCTCATTCCAGCAGCTGTAGCAGAGCTGCTGCTGGAGAGAATGTGGTGATGTGATGTGGACAGATGGCCTTAGACAGCTTCCCGCTGGAGTCCCCCAGAGCAAGCCCAGCTACCATTTCAGCTCGTGCACACCAGGTCCATGCTGATTTCTATGTACTTCTCACAAGGCCTCTGAGGGCTCCTCTGCAAAGCACAACACCCATCTCCAACCTGCCTGGAAACCAGAGTCCGGAACCAGGTAGCACCTCCCAGGTGTCAGAGACCATCAGTGGGGAGGTGAGAATGATGGAGAAGCAGAGTGCCCTGTCCTGACCTGACCGGACCCCGTCCCTGAATTCTTGTCACTCATCATCTGGGCTTGGGGACAGAAGAGGGTGGCATCAGCTGGCTAGGAGAAGGGACGGAGAGCAGACAGGACAGGCAGGGACTCTGAGGTGGGGTGGGTTTACCCACCTGCATCATCAGAGGTGCCCGGTGAGTCCAGCCTCTAAAACGAGCAACAGAGCCGCCCTCCCTGCTACCCAGTCTCGCTCTTGATCTGTCCCCACCCTCAGGGAGGCATTGCGATGTCAGGCGCGTCTGGGCGCTACCTTGCCCCGTCGTTCTGGGCCGCCTCAGCCAGGTGTCCTCACCTTGCTGTGCCTCACAGTTTCCCTTGGCTGTGTGGGGTCACAGACGTACCTTTCTGGTTCACCTCACCAGTTGTCAGCTAAGCTATAAAATGCAGTGGTCAATGTGAAGGAGGTAAATGCATGGTAATTAGTAATTATGACAGTCATTTGTAACAGGAACAACAGCAATTAGGGGCATGGGGAACAGCTGATTCCACCCATCCAGTTACTCCCTGCTCATCATTTTCTCCAGACATCTCAAGGGGGTTGCGCAGGAGGCCCAGGGGCAGGGCGATCCTTCCCATCAAGTGGAGGAGCTGCGTAAATAATGGGTCTGAGAAGAGAATGTAAAGGAAGCATCGGGCCTGTTAGTAATGTATTTCGCCCTGGAAAAGAGAGCTCTGTTGGGTAACTTCTGGTGTTTTCTGTGTCACAGTGCAGTGAAGGGTGAGACACAGTCAGGTCTGAGTTTATGGAAATCCAGGAAAAGAGTGTTGTCTTCCTCGGACTCAGGAAAAGACAAGGGCCAGGGCGAGGGAAGCAGGCAGGTAGGCAAAGCAGGCGGGAAGAAACGTCAGGCCTGCACATCTCTTCTCCAGGAACGGGCCCCGGAATTCTGAATGGGGTCTAGGACCGTGACACCACGTTGGAAGCAGCCCTCACAGGGTCACCCGCAGGTGCAAGGAGGCACTTGACATCTCTCTCCATTCCTTGACCCTTTCCAGGACAAAAGAAAGCAGGCCCAGGAAAGCCACGTGTGGACTGCTGGGCAGATCCCCTTTATTTGCAAGGGTGTGATGTGGGCTGGCTCTAGCTGTTTCCTGCATCAGACAGACCCTGTACAGAAGACCATCTCTACAATCCACGACAGAAGGAAGGACGAGTACTTTTGAGGAGGGAAGAGGGTCGTTGACACTTATTCATACTAGGATGTAAATGACTGACCGAATGCATTTCATCAGGTGGAGGAAAGAAACAGTAGATTCTGGGAACCTGCAGCAGGCGAAGCAAGGCCTGGGAGAGGGAAGAGACTACAGGGCAGGGACACCGGGTGGGGACCCGGGACTCGGTCGTGTCAGGAAAGCTGGTCCAGACTCCACCGCCTCTTTCGACCGCACAACCCGCCTCCAGTTACTTCACTCTCAGGATCTCAGTTTCCTCACTCATAAAACTGGGGAAGAGTTTGAGAAATTCTTGGAAGGCTCATGAAAGCAGTGACGTAAGAGGTGTGGGGTGATTGTAGCCGCCTGCGCACTGTTCCGTGAGGGAGGAGCTTCGCAGGATCCCTCGGGGCTTTTATATTCTCCCCTCTATGATGAATTCAGACATTACCGCAGGCTCAGCTCGAACCCTGTGTGTGAGGATTTCAACCTAAACGCCATACAACTGCCTGTGTCCTCCAGCCAGGGTTCCAAATGCAAGGAGAAGCAGCCTGGGGACCGACACCCTGTGTCTGCCCCCTGCATCTGCCCCCCGCCTGGTGACTGACACTGTGTCTGCCCCCTGCCTGGCTGTAGGGCTGGAGTATCCGTCCCTACGGGGTCCCTGGGCAAGGGGTCCCTCTCTGTGAAGCTTCACTAGGCCAGAAGTGATCTCCTCAAATGACCAACCAAGTGGCCTGGTGGCTCCTAGGAGACAGCCTGAGAGGGTGTCTGAAATCCTCTCTCTACACTTCGACTTGCTCACCTGTAAAATGAGCATGTGCATACTTACCTCCCCACTGCTGAGAGACGAAGGGAGATGACTCATGCAAAGCCCTTGAACTCTACTGAGTACACAGAAGCCCTCCCTGGGCACCAATCTTGTTTTATTAGGATCATGATTATATATCATTTTAATGATGACTTGATGATGACACACAGAAGGCAGTGTGTTCCCATAGGTATGTCCACATCACCTTGCTACATCTACCCCGCCTCCCAGTCACAGCTGTCTCCCACCTGGCATGTTCTGGTGGCCTTGGCCATGCCAGACTGGGCAGGAGACAGGTGCCACAGGCATGTGGTCAGAGCTGGATGCCCAAGCCAGCAGGCAGGCCCTCTCGACCCCTGCAGCCATGATTCTGCTGGCAGAGGTGGAGAAAATGCTCAGAACTCAGTGGCGTCATCATCTCATAGCGCCACAGTCCCCGTTATCTGCTCCACATGGGCTCACTGCAGCTTCTGTTCCTGCTATACTTTGCCTTGTGGGTCTCTGCTCCATCATCACCTGCAGGAGGGCCTCCCAGCTTTAAATGGGCCCAAGATCCTCTCGGTCACACTCCTGTTTTCTTGTGTCGTTGCACTGGGCACCTCTTAGCCTGAGTCCATCTGCTGGTCTACTTCTGCCCTGCTGGCTTTGGTTCTGAGTCCCGCAGGCCTGTCCGGCCCGAGCCCATTCCTCAGTCTGGAAAATGGCCACACTGTCCGGCCTCTGCTCCTCGCAGTCCAGAGGACCCTGGGCTTTCTGGGTTGGGGGCTCCTGACTCATCGTCCGCCCCCACAGCAGGCAGGGCAGCTCTCCCTGCGGTCTTCAGGAAGGCCACCACCCAGCTTCCCTGCTAACCTGCAGCCTTCGCTCTCCTCTTTCATTGGCAAACGTGTTGGCACCGATGGCTGTGTGGGACACAGCAGCAGGCAGGGCCTGGCCATCCTCACAAAGTGAGGACACGGCCAGAGTCAGACACGGCCAACCAGTCCCAGAGTCCACCCATCGGATCCCACTCAGTGGTGTGCTGATCGTTTTTTTCTTCCTCCATATTGAGGTGACTGTCCTCATCCCAGTCCACCGCCATGTTGGAAACTTCTTTTTCCCGGGTGATGAGTGATGTCCCAGACATTAGCATGCCCAGCAGTCTCAGCAGCCCGGTCCCCATGAGGGTATTGGTGTGACCTCTGCCCTGATTCCGATGGACACTGCAGCTGGGCCTTGGGTCCACTCAATACCGGCAAGATGCTGCCAGGGGGCAGGGCAGGATGCCTATCCCGACATCTGGGGGCCTCCCACGGTGTGACACTCGCTTCTCCCAGAGACAGCTCAGGCCGAAAGGCAGCCTTGGAATGCGCAGACATGACAGCCCCAAGCAGGTCTAAGTCGGGGACCCTTGGCTGGGAAAGTCAATGGAGCAAACCCCGGAGTGTCTTCTGAGGGACCCTGGCAGAGGAGCACTGTCATTGCATGTAAGCACAGGAGAAAGGAAGGAAGGAGAAAGCCCTGCACAGCAAATTAAATGCCAGAAGAATCCCGATGCTCAGAGCGCACCTGGTGGCTCTTGGCCAGAATCCCAGCTGGTACTTGTGCTGCAGACGCTCTCTGAAAGGGACAGACTGAAACTTCACTGGCTTCAAATCCTGGTGACAACCCTGATGAGCTGATGTCTGGACAGGGTATTAACCTCAGCAAGCTTGGATTCCTTCTGGGCTGTGAAAGAGAATAATCATGGAAACATTAAGTACAGGACTCAGAAGGAGGCTGACCACACAAACTGTTTAAACAGGACAGTGCCGTTTGTTTTCATATTTCCCCACTCTCAATTTCGTCTTATTTTTAATAGACCGGAGCCATCTGTAAGTGGGGTAACAGGGCCATTCAGTTGCCCTGAGGAGTAAGAAGCACCTTTATTAATTTAGTTGTTCATTTTGGTTGTCCACTCCGGCCTTAGGTCTCCACCTCAGGTCCTTGGACTGTGTGTGGTCTGCACACCAGCGTTTCAGCCGCCTGAGCCCCAAGGGCACACCCCAATATTGCTTAGATTTTAAAGCAAGCAATTTTGATGATGTTTAACTAAACTGTAAGTTTCAGTGTGAAGCTATTACGAAAATATTTTTATAAACATGTCTTAGAAATGTCCACAGATCAGCAAGTAATGGAATAACGGAATAAAAATAATGAAAGGGTGTTGCTCTCTGTAATATTTGATGACAACTCCAGAAATATCTGTAAAAGACGTGAATGAACATGACAGCTTTGCTATTTGGAGCGTAAAAGCCCAGCCACGAGACTCACGACTTGCTTACAATGAATACAATAAGCATTTGTTCATAAGACTCCACCTCCTCCTGCACAAACCAGAATTGCAGTCATCAGGATCAATGGTTGACAGCTGCCCAGAGTCGCTTACAACGACTGCTAGAGACTCTTGCCTGCATCTTGGAATCATCAGCAAGTTTGTGTAGCACTGTGGTCTGGATGCCTCATTCTCCCGGCTCCCCACAAACAAGCTGGAGAAGGCAGATCAAACCTAAGATATGAAACACAGGCCCCGTGAACTTGCCCTGCAAAGTCTTGGATGCCTGCCGCTACTTCACTGTCTGTGAAGATCATCCCAGTGTCTCCATGGAGACACGCCACCCACGGGGAAAGTGCTGCTGCAGTATGGGTGCTTCGTCAGCCTCCGTTCCATCCACAAGATCGTGTTTTCCTGGTGTCCACACTGAGCTGGGGACCTTCTGCTTGAACCGGAGATGCAGTCATGCTGGCGGGGCTTCAGCCATAAGCATCTCCGGGTCAAGGTTAACTGCGTCTGACCTCAGGTCTTTGGACAACCTAGTCACTGAGATGTCAATGATGAGAGACAATGCGGAGGGCATCTAGCATCTCTCTCCTGTTGGGGGCTGGCTTTGGCAAAATGAGCTCTCAGCCACCTGCCAGTGATGCACAGCAGTTTATTCCTGGAAGCCACCAGCATGTGGACAGGCAGTGTCTGGGTATGGAGGGAGGAGCTCCCTTCGGGGGCTGCTTTCTCTCAGAGTTTGGGGAGCCGTTGGTGGTGACGGGCTTTCCCAGAATGGGGTGCGGACAGCAGAGGTGAGTAGCAGTGGGGTGGGGGCCGAGCAGGGCTGGGGTGACTGGTGCTGCCGCCTCCAGATACTGGGGTGTGTCGAGAGATTATTTTTATCAGTAGTAACAGAGAAGATGCAGTGTCCTGACCCCTAAGTCTGTTGTGAGCGTCAGCAAGACCATCTGAGCAGATTCTGTGCCTGGATTCATCAGAGGCCTTCACCGAGCACATAAAAGTCATGAATACATGTTAAATAAATGAGTCAATGCTGTTTTTTTCATCAAAATCCCCTTGCCTTTTTGAGAAAAGCCAAGGTTTGTAGATAGCGTTGGATAAGAGATGTGAGACGGCAGCTGTAGGCGTCACTCCCCATCGTCTCAGTCCCCAGCAGCTCAGCTTCCTCTCCCAGCTGCCAGAGTCCTCTTTCCCCACCGATGAGCCCTCCACCTCCACACGCTGGGCCTCGCGTTGCCAACTCCTGCTTCTTACCCACCTGGGACATTCTCGTCTGTCTTCAAAACTCAGTTTAGATACCACTTCCTCCAGGACGCGTGTTCTGAATCCCCTTCCCCAAATAAAGTGGCCACTCTCCACACCGCAATTTCCTGCACTGGGTCCATGCTTCTGGGGTTTCTTATCATTGTCTGTATCTCAGTGTAGAAAAGTGACCCACTTCCAGTCTGTCTCTCCCGTATGCCTAGGAGATCTTCCTTGGTCCCCTTCCTTTCTCCTCTATTCCTCCCTCCCTCCTTTCCTCCCTCCTTCCATCCTTTCCTCTCCCTTCCTTCCTTCTGTTTCTTCATCTACACTTCCTAGTTTCCTCATTTTCATTCAACAAGTGCAATGCAAACATTTACTCCCTTTTCTATACCAGGGTCCTGGTCCTTACATAGTTTCTGCACTAATGGTAGTAACAGTAGTTATGGTGGTGATGATGGCGGCGGTGGTAGTAACGATGGTGGTGGTGGTGACGATGGTGATGGTGGTGATGGTGGAGGTGGTGGTGGTGG
>RJWH01007625.1:0-38258 GCA_004363575.1 Solenodon paradoxus | reverse complement strand
CATTCCTCCTCTTACCTCCTCCTCCCTTCCCTTCACCTCCCCTCCTGCCATCTCCCATTCCTCTCCCCGCTCCTCCCCCTCTTCTCCCTTCTCTTCACCCTTTTCTCCTTCCTCCTCCCTGCTTTCCCTCCTCTTTCCTCCTTCAATTTGCCCCCTCTTCTTCCTCCTCCCCTCCTTTCTCCGCTCCTTCCTCCCCTAGCACCCCACCTCCTCCTTCAGAAAAGTGATCTTATAAAGCAGAAGAGAAAATGCAATCCCTTAGCATTTACAAAAATGTCTTTAAGAGCTGCTACAGGCTAAGTGTACAAAAAATTCAATCTACTTCAAAACTCTTAAGACTTAAAGGGTAAATGTTTGTACATATGGTCAGACTTGAGCCAGGCATGGGAACAACCAGGTGTCAGCAAAGACAGGTGAATTAAAGAGTGTGACTATTACCAGACCCTAGGACTGGGTCTGGTTTGGATTTTGTTGAAGCCCAGGGCAGAGAACACAGAAACAGCCGTCTGGGACACTAGCAAGAACTCAGTCAACATTCCAGAGACATTTTCTACCCAAAGCAACTGCAACTGCACTCCTAAATGCCACCCTGGGAGGCGAAACAGCCCCAGGGAGCTGGTCTGATGGCTTCCCTGAGTGGGCACAGTGGGCGCACATCTTTTCATCCCAGGAGGGGTTGCAGCGGCACTCAGCCTGTGACAATGCAAATCCCTGAATTTGATTTTTCTGTTACAGACTTGATTGGAGTGCTGATAATTCGACCTATTAAACTGAGAGTCGAATCATTCTCATTCAAAATGTAATTGAGTAATTAACTCTGATATGTGAATTTGAGTTGAAATCTTACTAAGCCTCTACTCAGTAGCAGACTATTGACGAGAATTTTAGGTTCCCCAGTATAATTTACTCGATATATAAGAATCAGTAAGCATCCAGAGAAGTTTTGTAAAAACAGGCACATTAATAAAAGGAAATCAAATAGATGACTTTTAAGAAATTTTTTTTTTTTTAGTTATAAAATGAGCCAGGACCGGATCAAGAAACCCAATGTGGCAGGAACCCCGGAAGCACGCCCCCCCACTGCACCCCTTTGCCTCCTCCATCACCCGCCAAGGGAAACCACTCACTCAAAACACTACGTTTATAAATACAACATAAACTAAGCTCTGTTTAATTAATTTCTTACAATCGTAAACAGAACCAAGTATCATCAAAGATCTCTTAGACGTAACTGCTAAAATCTGCTCCATATAAACAGAAAAAGATTTGTGAGCAGACTTACGAGCTTAAGCGAGAACTAGGGTTACAATCTGTCAGTTTAACAAATTGAATTCCCATTATTTAAGCCCAAAGCAAACTTCCGAGCAGTCTTTTCGGGGCACAACCCTTATGAAATCCCCAGAAAATGTAAGTGACCATGCGTAAGCCTGGCTCAAAGCCATATTCCGAAGCCCTGGACACATTTTCTTTAAAGGACGCATCAAACCTAAGTACTTTCTTAGGGGGAAGGCACCCCCAACTCCCAAGGCTGCTTTTAAAGTCCTGGATTTTGCAGATCTTACTTTTTCTTTAAATGATGTCAAATCGCCTATGATTTATTTCAAAATGCTTCACATAGACAGTAAGACAAATCTTGTGTGTTGCTTTTATTTATTTTTTAAATAAAGGAAAGGTGCAGGTAGGATTGAAGGTGAGCAGGCCGGCAGGCAGGAAGAGAGAGGAGGAAGAAGTATTTTCTTTTATTTAGTTGTTTCTCTGGGTTGTTTCCCGGGCCCTGGGTCTTGCACTGGAGACCTTTGGATGAGTGTGGGCTGTGCCACAGTGGACTCAACCACTAGGCCTCCAGGACCCACCTTGTACATTGCTTTTAATCTAAACTCTAGGACAGTCAGCTAGCAAACAGGAGCACAGTCCGTGTCCCAGTGTATGAGGGATTCCCTCAGTCTTTATTTTCTTCGGTGGTTTTCCTGCCCACAGCAGCTCCGTCTCTCTGTGCTTCTCCTAACACTCTTGTCACCTGGTGCTGTCACCAAGCATCTCCTGAAATTCTTTCTGGACTGACCTTGGGACACCAATGGTGCCCACATGCAGCACCTGCAGTGTGCACCTCAGTGACAGCATCCAGGAGGCCTGAGGGCCAGTGACTTTTCTTCGGAGTGGTCCTTAGAGGTGCGTTTCAAAATGGATTTTTCGAAAAGAGACAGCGAGTACTTGGCATAGTGCCTTTCGACCCCATCTCTCCCCAAATCCTCCCTTCCTTCCTTCTCCCTCCCTTCCTCTCTCTTTCATCCTAAGTTCAAAGCTCTCTAGATCCAAGCCTAGCATAGGCCAGTCATGCATACTTTCCATAATTCAATTCTCTGGAACTAAGACTCAGCCTTAATGGACTTGGCTTTTTTCTTTTATTTCCTGTGTCTCATCTAAGCAGAAGAGTTCAAATTGGGACCCTGAAGAGGACATCCCCTTGTGACTTCAATGCTCAAGATCATGCTTGACACCCCCTGATCATACCAATGATAAAGACACCCTCTCCGTGCCCCTACCAAAATCTCCAGGTACACCCACCCTGGAAGCTTCCAGAAAAGTTCAGACTCTGCAGCAGAGTCAGCTCAGAGGACTGCTTCCACTTCCACACCCCCAGAGGTCCTGATGGCTTCCTTCCCCCCAGCTGGACCCTGGTCCCCAGCCCCCAGGGAGGCCTGCCTTGTCTTCACGTCTGTGCTGACCTTCCTGTCTGTGAGCCAGTCAGAGATGCTGCTGGCATCTGGTGACTGAGAGGAAAGCTGCTTGTCCTGCAGGGGAGGGAGGGGGAAGGAGAAGAGTAATTTGAAGAGGGCAATTTTGGGGGGAACAATTTTTCAAGGAAATATGTAAATGTGCTGATCATTAGGAACTTTGGGAGGAGACAATGAAATAAGTGATGTCAAATGCTCCTGGTGTCAACTGGCTCCGTCAGCGGAACCAGAACCATCGGTGAGCTGCAGGGACGGTGGTAAAAAGGTCACTGATTTGTGCTCCACACCTTCCAGTGGAAGGAGCAGGTTCCCCCTTCACCCGACTTTGCCTCCTGTCTCCCACCTTTGCTCCTACCATGCTTTGCTTGATCATGAAGGACAGGCCTCCCCAAGATGTCCAGATAGGCACCCCTGATATGTTCAGAATAGGCCTCAACAAGATGCATCACTTTGGCATTGAATTATTTTAAGCTAAGATCAGATGGAGCCCTGCAGGCTTAAGAGAAACTTTTACTCCCTTAACTACCTAGAAGAATGTAATTGGATATCTCACCAAGAGTCAGGATTTTTACCA
Organism: Solenodon paradoxus; assembly: GCA_004363575.1. NCBI lineage: Eukaryota > Metazoa > Chordata > Mammalia > Eulipotyphla > Solenodontidae > Solenodon > Solenodon paradoxus. The sequence continues at coordinate 34,949 of RJWH01007625.1, read as the reverse complement.
GAAATAACCTTTCTATCAAAGAAACCTACCTATATAGCAGGACAAACATCTAATAATGGAATATCTAGACTTTAGGGTACAAGTCACCCTCGCCTCGTGTCCCCTCCCGTCTCCTTGAAGCCCCATATCCCTACCTCCTTCTTTCGCTCAGATGTTGACCTCATTGCACCAGTAGCTTTAGTTTCCACATCCACGTGGAGCCTCCAGATGTATGTAAAGTTGTTCTTTCCTCCTCATAACTGTCTGACGTTAATTTGTCAGCCAGTCCAAGAGGAACCCATTGGGGTAGAGGGGAATTTCCTCTCTGTCCATACAATCTCAGAACCAGGTTCCACCTCTGGGAGGTGACAGCGGGTGGCCCTGCCTGTCACACATGTAGTTTTCCTCATGACCGCCCCTCAGCAGACCTTCCTGGCAATAACATTCTAGCAGTGGGGTCACTGTCCACACCTCCATAGTCTCCAGTGTTTGATTAGGACCTGGGCCATTTTAACATCTAGATGGGGCTCATTTTCCGCAGGTTGATGCCTCTGTTCCCTCCAGGTACTCTGAGCTCTCCTTAACCTTTAAGGATATTGCGGAAGTGGGGATCCTGAAAAGTACATGAGTTTAGAATCAGAAAGACCTGAGTTTGAATCTGGCCCCTTGAACTCACTGCTGTGTGACTCTGAGGAAGTCACTTAACCTCTCTGAAGCTCTCTTTCCTCATCACAAACATGGAGATGTATAGAGTCGCCCTCGTGTTAGCTTGCTCATGGACCAATCAATTTCCTGGCACATCCTAGATGCTAAGGAAGTGGTGGTCCCTCCCCTCCTTCCTCCCACCCCTGGGTGTGTCGAGGAAAGAGGACCCCAGTGCTTCACGGCTGCCCGGGGCACAGGCTGCCTGTTGCAGCAGAGCTGACGTTGGTCCTGGAACGAGGGGAACTGTGACCACACAGTGCGCTGTTTCTGCAGCTGGAGAGGCCTGGCCCCAGAGTGCAAGAGGTCTCTGTTCCCACGCCAGCGAGCGGCCTAGGGAGCCTGAGGGTGGGGGTGACAACTGAAGTCAAGGTGGTCCCCCTTTTCGCCAGGAGCTGTCATCAATTATTCTGGCTGATATTGGGCTGTAATTACCCTCTGGCCTGAGATGACGGTTGGGGACTGTGATTATCTGCGATTAGCTTCTCCGTGCCTCAGAATGCTGATTCCACACCGCCCTCCTCTCCCACCCCTTCTTGCCAAAAAAAAAAAAAAATAGACACGTGTGTCTTCTCACATAACCAGCTCTTTCCTTCCCTCGGTGCTGCCGGTGCCAGCGCCAGCCCAGCCTCAGGAACAGACTCCACTGAACGCTTTGCCTCTGAGGCTGAGGGCCAGGCTCCCTCCTCTCAGTGTGGTCGGGTCTGTGGGTCTGTGTCTCAGTCTCCCTTGGCCCCGCCTCCCCTCCCAGCGCTCCAGGCCCCCGGCCCGGTCCAGGTCCCGCAAGACTGGGCTCTGCCCCCACCACCCCAGGGCCTTTGCTCATGCTGCACTGTCAGGAGCACCCTGCCCTCATCCCTGCGACCCCCATTCATTTGATTGACTATCACTTTAGGGAAGACCCCGGACTCCCTGGAACAGATCAGTTCTGCCAGCTGGCTCTACCCGCTCCGAAGTCCCTCAGCTCCTTGTCTCTGCTGCAGTTTAGTCTCTAACCCTGGGCTGTTGTTTGCAGCACGTCTGTCTCCCCGTTAGACCTTAAACCCTAAAAGGGCAGGATCTGAACATCTCTTTTATTTTTTCAATATCATTTAATTGTATTTCTTTAAGAAAAGAAGAAAGGGAAGGAGGAGAGGAGGAAGTGTTTTTTTAAAGGAAAGGTGCAGGCAGGAATGAACGTGAGTGGAGACAGGCAGGCAGGCAGACAGGAGGAAGAAGCACTCCACTTTATTTCGTTCTTCATCTTGGTGGTTCCCCACTGCCCCCGCCACTGTGGCTCTGGGAAGTAGACCCCGGACCTTGGAGCGTATGTGGACTATAACCAGCCTCTGTTCCACCTGGGCATGCAGAAGAAACACTCTTATTTAGTTAGTTTTTATTTTTTGGTTTCTCCCCTAGACCCTGGGTCTCCAAGCCTGGTCCTTGGGCTTTGCATGGTCCACGCCCCAGTCGTCTCAGCCACCTGAACCACAAGGGTGCGCCTACATCTCTTTTCAGCACAACTGAAGCCCTGCAGTCTATACTTATCGAGCACTTACTGCATGTCAACTACCAGAGAGTTGTAGATAAATGAATTTATTTTATCTAAAAAGTGACTGTAAGGAGAATATTCAAATCACCATTTTACAGATGTGGAATGAATAGGGCAGGGATCTGAACCCAAGTAGTGGAGTTCAATGCCTGTGATCCTAAATACCAGGCCGTGCTGCATGGCACACGGGAGGTACTCCCTTCCTCCCTCCCTCCCTTCCTCCCTTCCTCCCTTCCTCCCTTCCTCCCTTCCTCCCTTCCTCCCTTCCTCCCTTCCTCCCTTCCTCCCTTCCTCCCTTCCTCCCTTCCTCCCTTCCTCCCTTCCTTCCTTCCTTCCTTCCACCCACGGGGAGCCCATGGGCAGAGTGGAGGGCCAGTGTTAGTGCTGAGAGACTGCAGGGAAGAAGCCCAGGCTCCTGGCATCTCAGAGGGCGCGTGTGGCTGAGGCCAGATGATAACCAACCAACTCTACTATAATGGCTGGTGTAAAGCTGCTGGAGGGGAAGGTGCAGCCAGGACAGAACAGAGAGCCACAGAGGGGTCCTTTAGACAGGATTTCAGGGAAGGCTGCCTGAGGTGCCGGCAGGTGAGCACAGGCTGGAGCAGAGCGAGGGAGACCAGCAGTGGATGTCTCACTCCAGGTAGCCGACAGCACAGGCCGAAACGCTGAGGTGCAATGTGCGTGCTGGGGAGGAAGAGTGTGGGCAGCCAGTGGAGACGGGCCCAGATTATGGGCTGGGGTGCAGTCTTTAGGGGTCTGGGAGGCCCATCTAGGGATTTGGTTTTAACTGCAATGCTGGGAAGCCACTGAGTGCCTGCGTGAAAGAGCAGATGAGATATTATTCAGTGATGAATGAATGAGTGCGAGTGAGTGCACTGGCCTGTGCACTGGAGTTAGAGGATGGGGTATGGGGCAGAGACCAGGAGCAGATCCTTCACAACCTGCCCCTCGGGCCAGAACTAGTGCCTTCTCAGTCAGAGCCAAGGCATGGACAGTCCCAAGGCCAGGCTCTTGGTGGCCGGGGTGGGAGCTGGCCCTGCCCAGGCCTGGGTGCAGCTGGGTCCATGTCACCTCCGCCTCCCTACCCTCCATCCACCTGCCAAGCAGTCTTTGGTGTTCTCCCACCTGCAGCTGCAGAAAGTAAGATCCCTGTCACTCAGCTGTGACCCTTCTGTCCAGACACCGCTCAGTGCATCAGCTCTGGGAGGTTGCAGGTAGGAGGAGTCAGAATGATACTCAAAACTCAGGTCTGGGAAGCCAGCGAGACCGCCTGCTCACCTGACGCTTCAGTATCCTCTTCGGCGTCTCTACTCACATACCTACAGAGACGGGCTCACCGCCCTGGAGGGCACCTGGAGTGCACCTGCCTTTTAGAATGCTTCCTTATAGAGTTGAGCTCTCCCTCCTAACAACTCTCACCTGAACTGTCTTAGCCTGCCTGCCCCTCAGAGATGCCAAGTGCCCAGCTCCAGCTCTGCCTCAGCCCTTCCCGTGGATCCCCAAGCTGATGTGCAGGTGCTTCCAACAGCCACGCCAGGACAGCGCCTGACTCCAAAAGAAACATCTGACCGATGCTCCATCTTCCAAGGTCTCAGGCTGCCCATGAGCCTCCACGTCTCCAATTCCTTGAAGGGGGCTGAAGACCACAGCACAGAGCCTAGGAATCTTTGGACCCTCTGCCTCCACAGCTGCCTGATCGCTTCCACTCTGCACAGCTGTCTCCTGAGACTCTCAGGGCAGTGCTTTCCAGGACCTGCAGGGGTGAGCACTGATGAGGAGTCAGCCTTGGACTATCAGGGCCAGGAGGGAAGAGAAGGACCAAAGGACATTTTCAAACAGACCTTTCACTGCCTGTGTGTCAGGGTTCCTGTCTCCCAGGCCCTGTGTGAACAGGGTTGTTGAGCACAGTTGCAGAAGTTGTGCACTGCTCAGCATCCTGGGTTTGTGCAGTGCCCCACCTGAACAGCTGTGCAGGGTGGTCCTGGAAGCACTTTGCATGCTTTTACTCATTTGTCCTATGAACAGTGCTCTGAAGATGCCTGTTTTATAGACGAGGAAATAGAAGCAGCTCAGCGAGATTGTGTAACCATGTCAAAACAGTGAAGTCATGGCCAAGTGGGGACTCAAATCTTCAGCTCTGGAGCTGAGGTCTCTACTACACTGCTCTAATTGAAAGGCATCACAATGCAGAGTGTTCAAAGGTACTGGTTTTGGAATCAGCTTGGCTTCAGCGACTGGCTTCCCCATTACAACCCACTCTGACTTTGGGGAAAGTTACTCTGTTTGCTGTCTTCTCTCTGTAAAAGGGAAGAAGTGACACCTACCTCATAGCGCCGTCAGCAAGACTCAGAGACAGTGTGTGCCAGAGCAGCAGGCTGAACCTGGCATCTGGTAAGAGGGAAAGAAATGGTGACTTACCCGAAGCACTTAAGGTGACTCAGGTGGCTGACAGGTGGGATGTGGACCTTGTAAAGCCCAAGGACCCAGGTTTAAGACCCAGGGTCAGGGGCTGCGGACCAAAACAAACAAATAAAAATACTTTCTCCCCTCCCACCCTCAGTCTCACCCTTCTTCTCATAAAAAAAAACAAACAAAAAACCTCACATACTTAAGGATCACTGCCCAGGCCTAGTGGATAAGGTCATCGAATGTAGTCCACATATGTCCCAAGGACCCAAGTACAAGATCCAGGGCCGGGAGAAACAATCACGATGAACAGCTAAATAAAATCAAATGCTTCCTCCTCTCTCTTCCTGCCTGTGGGCCAGCTCACCGTCATGTCTGCCTGCACCTTTCCTTAATTAAAAAAAAAGAAGAAAAGAAAGAATTTAAAACTAGGAATCACTGTCCAGAGGTCCATGGCAGGTCGTGGGGTGGGGGGCACATCGGTGTCACACTAGACCCTCAATACCCACCAGCCTGGTAGACAAAGCGCCCAGTCCTGACCCTACCACTGCACTTGACTTCCCTGCTCTGCCCTCACCAGGGGCCACCACCGAGGGACTTATTTTGGAAATGACCAATTTCAGGCAGCAGCGGGACACTGCCATCTTCCTGCAGCAAAGTGCCTCCCGCACAGAAGAGCCTCCCGCAAGGAAAGAGGGAGTTGCCCTGCGCTCCATCAACTCCGGCGGGGGGTGGGGGGAGGGCCTGAGTGCTGAGGGCCGTGAGGGCCCGGATGGGCCTGACAGGGTTCTTGAGATGGCTGCTCAAGAAACAGAGCTGAAAACACTGGGCGCAGAGGGGCCCACATTCAGAGGAGAGACTCTGGGCCGACTGAGAGGAGGTTAAACAGCACCCAGCCCCCACTGGCCACACACATATTCACAAACCTGCCCAGATGTGCGGGGGAATTCAAGTCACCTGTGTGTAATACGAGGTGGTTGTTTTCGTGCCCTCCCAGGGGTGCCTCTTCCAGCAAGTATTATGAGGCGGGCCCCAGAGGATTCTGCAAAGGACGTGGTGCCCATAAGAGCCTTTAGTACCTGGGTCCCTCTGCTGCTGTGTGCAGTGTCTAGTCTAGTCCAGGCAGATCCCTGAGAGCCTCCTCAGAGCCAGAGAAGGGGGGAGGCGAGCTGCCTCCGCAGCCACCCAACCTGGCAAGGACGCTGGGCTTAGGGCTGGGCTGGTCGCCTGATTCCCCTTCCAAAGTGTGTATGAAAGGCTAGGCCCGGCTGCAGAGGAGGGGCCACCTCTAGGACATCCCTAGGACCCAACTTCAAGACCCAGGGCTAGGGGAAACAACCATGATGAACAGCTAAATAAAATTAAATGCTTCCTCCTCTCTCTTCCTGCCTGCCTGCCCGCTCACCTTCACTCCTGCCTGCACTTTTCCTTAAAAAAAGAAATTAAAACAAAGAATCTCTGGAGAGGAGTTGAATGAGGTCTACTGCTCCTGCACTCCAGAAAAGGGAGTGGGAGGAGGTGATTTTCTGTCCCCTGACACCTCCTCCTGGGAAGGTCCCTGTCAAGTCAAACCGAACTGGGCCCTCCTCTAAGGAGACATTGAAGTTTGAAGCTGTGTTGCTCAGGACTGGGCCTTATGTATTCACAAAGGACCTGGAAACCATGAGACCTGCCTGGATGGTGTTAGAGAACTTGGATGGGGAGCAGACAGCAGGGCTGGTGCGATGACAAGAACAGAATAAAATGGGGCTTGATTGCAGCCACTCAGTGTGGGCTGTTGACCAGACAGTGGTTAGTTCCCTGGGGGGTGTCTTCTTTAACAAAGGCTGCATATAAAAGTGTATGTGAGAGAGAGAGAGAGAGAGAGAGAGAGAGAGAGAGAGAGAGAGAGAAGGGGAAGAGGGGAGAGGAGGCAGGGAGAGGGGAGAGAGAACATACTGTGATCCTACTATTCTTTGAGGGAGGACGTTGTTGGCTGAACATAACATGATGGTTTAGATCAAAATCTGAAAGCTGCCAGTGAGCCATGAAAAAGCCCGATCCCATGCTCCAAAGCGTGGCTTGGCGCTCCTGCCTGGGCACCTGCGGGCGGTGTGACCTTCGCAAGTTGCTTCACCTCCTGCGGCACCTGGTCCTCTTTCCCAAAGTGTGAAAGATAAAACTGACTTCCTGGAAAAGTTGCTGTGAGGATTAAATAAAATAACCTGCACAGGTACTGAGCACAATGCCCTGACAAGAAAATCCAAGAACACACATAGAGAAGGGATACTTTACCTCATCAGAATCCTTATATTTAAGAAAAGTCACACCCATATTCACAGTCCTGTCGTATGTGTAGTTGACCCTTGAACAACATGGGGGTTAGGGGCGCTGACCCCCAAGCAGATAATTCTGTGTATAGCTTCTGACTTGCCAGAACTTAACTACTAAAAGCCTGCTGTTGACCGATGCCTTACCCATAAAGTCAATTAACATTTATTTCACATGTTCTATGTATTATAGACAGTATTCTTACAACGTAAGCTGGAGAAAAGAAACCGTCATCAAGGAAATCCTGAGTGGCTCATCAGAAAGATCTTCATCCTCATCATCTTCATGGCGAGTAGCCTGAGGAGGAGGAGGAAGGGGAGGAGCTGAGAAATGTTCACTGTGTTTGAATTCGCATTCAAACTCAGGCTGCTCAGGCTCAGCTGCATATCTCTGTGCAGTTGAAGTCCGGTTGGCCTAATTTTAACTTGCAAGCTTCTTTTTAGGAATAACAGAAATAGGAGCATGGATTAAGTGCTGACTGAATTCTAAGTGTACCTAGAATTCAAAGGCTCTCTTCTAAGTGTTGGACTTGAATTAACTCAACTGCCATTACTTGGCATTTGATTTACTTGGTGGCAGAGGGTCGCTCTTCAAACTGGACTTCCGTCCAGCCTTATCTGCACTCCTGGTGGGAGACCAGGAGACCGTGGGCCAAGGGGAATACTGGTGGGTGAGCCACATGCCTGGAGATGAGTGTGTGCATGTCTGTGGGTGCCGATGCAGAAGGCCACGCCCTTGCGAGTCGGACACAGATTTCTTGGGTCCTGGACACTCTTGTCAGAACTCTGAACCATGACTGCTGTTTGACGTTGGCCATCCACGTACTGTGATAGACAGACCCCCGAGGTAGCCCCCAACAATACCCCGCCTCTTGATGTTTGCACCTCTGTGCAATCCCTTCCTCTAGAGCATGGCCCGTGTTCTGGGGTCCTCTTTGGTACATTTGATTTCGCCTTCCAAATACAATTGATTCTTAACATATTCTTAGTAGTCAGGTTCCATAAAGCTGCACACACCCTGCATGAGGGAACACTGAACCACGGCTCCTCGGAGGAGCACAGGGCGAGGTTCCTGCGAGCCTCTGTTCACCTTGTCATCAGCTTCTCTGCATGTAACCTTATTTTCTGTGTGCTTCTCTTTAAGGACCTCTTACTCATTATGCATCAATGCATTAGCATTGAATGCATGGCCAACAGCACTGTAACTCATGTCTGAACAAAGCTCCCCTCGCACATGAATTTTCTCCTTCAGACTCAGCACCGCCTTCTGCACTAGGAACCCTGGACAGGACAGCGCCTCCAGGGGGCCACTTTAAATGCGGAGGTCATCAGCGACAGCGCAGACGTGGGGAAGCGTGGAACTAGGTAGAGTGCAAAAAAAGACATTTGCTGGCAGTGTGAACAGAAAAGAGAGAGATGAGCGTTGTCTCATTTGACCTCAACTGGGGACATACACGCGGGCCACTTAAGTATTTCCTGCTCCGTCCCTGTTGCCAAGTGACCGTGAAAGCACCGTGAGTACTGATGGGCGGCTCCGGCCCACTGGGGTGAGTCAGGGAGCGCACAACGCAGCAGCAGGAGCAGGAGGACGGATGGCGTGTCTTCGCCTGGCTGGCTGCCTTGCTGCTTCTCCGGAGGCCACCACATCTCACCTGCAGGAAGGTGGTCTTCTCTTGACTTGCCCCCTTGTGTCCACTGTTAACACCAGCCCCCGCCTGCCGTTGCTTGTTCTGGACTGGAACCATCTTTCTAAAAGATCAGACCTCCCACATGCCTTCTGGCTCCTTCAGGACTAAGCTTGAACTCCTCACTGGGGCCGCAAATGTAGTCCTCAGTCCACTTCCACGGATGCCTCACCCACCCCTCCTCTCTCTCGCTGCTCTCCAGGCCCTTTGGAGACTGACTCACTCCTCGGACCACACTTGCCTCTCTTCCTCCATCGGTGTCTCCATGGCGTCTCCATGGGCAAACCCACTTGCTTGGAGGGGCCATCCCTGACCACCGGGAAGGACCCTCCCCTTCTCTTGTTTCTCCAGCAGGGCCGTTCTGTGAATTCCCTCCCTGTTTCCTATGGTTTGCAATGCAGTGCTTATTTACGGAATGACTCAGAGGCCTTGTCCTTGGCCTGGACCATTTCAAAGGTACCTTGGTGATGGTTTTATTCACAGTGGGCATACTGGTCCCTGGAGCAGTGGCGCACGGCAGGGATTTCAGACCAGCTTGCTGGAGAAGTACATGAGTGTCCCTGCTGGACTCCACTCCTCCAGGCCCCGAGACTCAGTGTCTCTGCAAGGCCCAGAGGTCATCTCGTCACATGGCTGCCTGTGCCTACCAAAGACCCTGCTTCATCCAGCCTCTCCTCTCAGAGCAGACCTGGCAACATTCACCGTGTGGCGCTCCAGGGCCCTGGGAGGACTGTTTCTGCTCTGAAATACTTGCACCCTCAGCTCTCCCATGGCCAAGACCTACTCAGCTGCAGGGTGTCGTGACCTTGCCCAAGAAGCTGGCCTCTCCCTGCAGGGAAACACACAGCCTTAAATTTAGAAAGCACAGTGCCTTGGGATCCCAAACAGCACATCCTTATAATTTCGAAATCTCAGATCTCTAGGGCTCCACCCAAGGAACTGATCTCCCGCTCATCCTCCAAAGCCTCTCTTAGGCAAACACTTTTACAATTACGAAGCCGCAGCACTTCGTGGTGCGCCAAAAATCTGACCGCCCTGTGAGACCCACATTTGCAGAAACACCACATCCTTGTGTGTATGTGGCCGCAGACCCTCCCGGCCATAGAGTGGCCCCCTGAGACACAGACCACAGTCCTGGGATGATGGCACTCAGGAGCAGCATAAACAGCTATTTGGGGCATGATCTACGGTTTGAAATGAAAATACAAGAAAGAAAACAGACTGTGTCCGTGGTGTGTACGTTCCGCCTGTAATTACAGAAAGGCGCGGCCCACGTCCGGCCAAATCCACAGCAGTAACAGCGGTCCCAGAGGAAGGAGGGATGAAGCTTCATACTCCACTTTCCCAACTTTCTCTGCTATCTCTGTCTTCATGATAAAAACGGTGACCCCTGAAATGGCTTTCTTCTACCCTCAGGGTGGCGAGGATGATTTATTAATTTCAGTTGAATTACCTCTCTGCCCCAGGCCTGCCCACCTCTTGCAAAAATCACTGAGTGTAACCAAAGTGGCAGCCCCAGGTCTCAGTGTGCTGCGCGTTTGCTCTGCCCAGCACTGGGTGAGGGTGAGCACGGGTGCTAGGAAGGGCGGGGTGTCCAATTGATCAGAGCACCCCCAGCAGGCGTTAGGGTCCATTTCCTAGCAGGGGCTGCTTGGTCTGAGTGACGAGGAGAGCCTGGCCTCTGAGAGCTTGGCCTCTTTTCTGGGGAGAGCCCTTCATGCCCTAAAGAGCCTGGAAGTGGGGAGGAGGGCTGTCCCCTGGGAGGATGCAGCAGGGGCTGAAGGATCCCTGAGGTCTGTGCCTGGGCCCTGGGGTGCCAGGGCTTCCAGTGGGGGCTCAACAGTGCAGGTGGGGTGGTGAATTTTCTCCTGGGAGCATTGTCTGGAGATACTTTTAGTTGTCACAACTGGGGAAGGAAGGGGGCTGTGGCGCAAATCCGGGACAGAGGTCAGCAATGCTGCTGAACATCCGCTAGGACCCGGACAAAGCACGATTCTGTCCCAATGTCAAGTGCTGAGCCTGCCAAGCCCTCCCCTAGAGGAAGGGAGGGTGTGGGGCCTCAGGCAGCAGTCCGGCCCTCATAAGGCTCTAAGCTGGTGCTCTCTGGAGAGGCCTCTTCCTCATTGTTGTTACCTTAGACTTCAAGGGCCAAGGCTTGTTAGGGGCTCTTTGTTGTGAATGACTCCCTCACCTCATCCCCACCCCCAAACTACCCCCCAACCCCAGAAGGACCAAGGCTGCCCTAGGCACCGATCGTTGACACATTTTCCCTGCTACTCCTCTGCTTTCCCTCCCCTTCATTCTACCAGTTGTAACGGGACCCATCCTTCAAGGCTTAAATGCCACTTCCTCCATAAAGTCTGCCCTGATTTCCTCTCCCAGGATGAACATCTGCAACCCCCTTTCCCTCACTGGGTTGAGGTTGGGGATGGCCTCCAGACTGATGTGGGGGCGCAGTCAGCTATCGGAACTAGGTGCACAGATGTCCCCTGTAACTCGGCCAGCTTCATTTTTTTTTTTGTTTTTTACTTAGTTGGCCTTAGCTAAGTGACTTTAATCTTGCCGAACTCAGTTTCTCTAGATATGAAAAGGGGCCCTGTCAAAGGTTGTGGGGAGATTTGACGCATTGAGATGCATTTGCAGAGCTTAACACACAGTAGGATGGACAAAGTGTCAGGCTCACCTTTACCAGGCACTTCCTAAAGCCAGACTCTGTTTTCAGAGCTTTGTTTTTTTCTGTGGGTGCTATGATGGTTTCCACTTTCTAGATGAGGTACTGAGGCTCAGAGAGCAAGCAGCCTGCCAAGGTCATCCAACCAGGAGGTGGTGCTGCTAGCCGCTGTGGATAAAGGCTGTGAAGGCTTCCCTCTCCTGGGCTGCTCTGGGCCACAGGTGATGGCAGGCACAGGCTCTCTGCTGATCCAGCCTGCTGTTTTCTGAGTGCCGAGCATCTGCGGCATCCAGGTAAGCACATCAAGAATATGAGGGTTGGCTGTCTATCCTCTCCCAGTCAGCTTCTCTGTCCACCGCCCGCCCGGCCATCGCATCTGTCACCCAGAAGGTGAGCTCTCCTCCTGACTTGACCCCTGTCTCCATGAGGGCCCTCCACCCCACTCCTCATTTGTAAGTGCTGGGCACGTGACTGGCTGTCTCGAATCTAGACTGGCCAGTCTACCTTCCATTCTCCCAACAAAACTCTGAAGCTGGTACATTCATTATAGTCATTTTATAGATTAAAAAAAGAGGCTCCAAGAGACTCCTGGACATGCCGCTCATATGGCACCTAAGAAGCATGGTGAGGCTCAAACCCAAGTCAGCTGACTCCAAAGTCAACAATACTATGTGTTTTTGCTTTTTCTTGTTTAAGATGAAGGTAGAAGGCAGTAGGCAGGAAGGGAGAGAGAGGCAGAAAAAGCAATTTATTTAGCTAGTTGTTCATTTCAGTTGTTCCCCCAGCTGGGGGCTGTGAACACAGATCCTTGGATTTTATGTGGAATTTTAACCCTGGAGCCACCAGGGTGTGCCTAATAGTAGGTTTTAGTGATAGCAACAAAGTAACCATCACAAATGGGTAAACAAAGTTAACCTTAGCAGATTCCCTCTCCCAGGGACCATTCCAAGTGCTCTACAGTTATAATTTAGAGGTTCCCTTATTGTCATCAGGTGCAGCTCAGGGCATGATGACTCCCAGAGAGACTGGCTTTCCAAGGTCCCCACAACCACTCCGACTCTTACACCCCAGGCCTGCCAGCCTTCCATAAGTTCTCTGTCTCATGTCAAGAAATCTGTGCCCACAGCCAGGCCTGCTGCCCCAGAAGTCCTGAGCAAATTGCTCCAGCCACCAGCGGCTTGGAGGCTGAGCTCAGCTGGTCTCTAATGGGCGTCTCTGGGGACAAAGGCAGCTGCAGCTCCCTTTTCAGGGCCCTGCTGTCAGGACAAAGGCATGTATTGATGAGTTCTCTGTTCTTTTATACTAAATAATTGGCTTCAATTAAGTGGGCTGGGTGGAGTGAGGCACTTGGAGGAGCAGGAACGTGGAACTTATGAAAATGGAGGCCTGAGCTGGAGACCCAGGGGGAGGGGTTCCGAGCGACCTGCTGGGCATCTGCTCCTCTACTCCACCTGGAGACAGGGTCTCAACCTCTCTTGACTCATTGTCTTCCTCTGCAGAATGGCAAGAGAAGGAGAAAACCTCTGTCTGGGGGCCTGGGGTTTTCAAATTGCACTGGAACTGGGAGTCTGTGGTGGTCTGGGGTTGGACAGGACCCTCTGGAGTTTAGCTAGAACAAGGCTTTCCTTCTATACCTGATTCACATATTGCACTATTTCTATCTAGTTTGAGCAAAAGACCCCAGATTAAAGAAAAAAGAAGAGTTTGGAACAACTAGAGAGAGGATATGTAGGCTCCATCCCATCTAGCACTTTCTAAATCTCTCCTTGAGGCTGGGGGGTTCTTGCAGCAGAGGGGTGACCCAGCTGTCACCCAGGAGGGCGGGCCTGGGTGACCTGATCTGCCATGCTTTGTGCTGTTGAGCTGGCCTCGGCTTCCTCAGCCTTGCTTTCATCATCTGAGAAAAAAGGAGATGAGGATGATGATGACAGAGAAATGACGGTGACAACAGTTGCAAGCCTTTACTGTGTGGACCCCCTGTGCCCCAGCTGAGTGCCTACGTGTCTGCTCTCATTGAGCACAAGCCCCAGTGAGGCCAGTGCAGAGCGGCCTCGTTCAGTCACTGGTTCATTACAGGTATTTATTGAGTACCAGCTATGTTCTAGAGGCCATCACACACACACACACACGCACACACGCACACACGCACACACGCGCACTCTCTCTCTCTCTCTCACATACCCCACTCCTTGCTCTCGTGGAGCTTATATTCTACAGTGGAAACCAGCAATGAAAGTCATAAAGGGGAATGCAAATGGTGGGATGGAGTTTGCAATTGAAAATCAGAGAAATCATGCCCTAGTGGTTTAGTGGTTAAGTCTGATGCCTCCGGCCAGCACAAACCACATATACCCCCAAGGACTTGGGTTCACATGCCGGGTCCAGGGTAAACAACCAAGATGAACAACTAAATAAAATAGGTAAATGCTTCTTCCTCCTCCTCCTCTCTCTTCCTTTCTGCCCACTTGCCTTCATTCCTGCCTACACCTTTCCTTTAAGATGAAAAATAGGAAAAGAAGAAAGAAAATCAGGTAGCTGGAAAGGCCTCAGGAACAGGTGAAGATTGAGTGTAGATCCGAAGGAACTGTGCGGGCATCAGCAGGAATAGCCATTGCAGAGGCTCCCAGGTGGGCTGTGCCCCTTCAGCCGTGTGTGAGGAGTTGCCAGGAGTCTGTGTGATTGCAGCAGAGTGGGGAGGGAGAGTGACAGGAAGTAAGTTAGGCTCTGCCCATGGGTCTCAGCTTGTATTTGGGGGCCCTGGGAGCCCATGCTGATGGGACTTGCTCTGTAGGACCCTGTGGCTCACGGCGGGAACCTGGACGTTGGCTGTGAAGGAGATCGGGCATGGCCATGGGAATGTGCTGGGGCCAGAGCAGGGACTGCATGATCACTCTGGAAGAAGACGGGGAGGAGCTAGATGTGGTCAAATTAGGGGTGCGTCCCGAAAACAGAGCAGGCAGGAAGTGCTGCAGGCTGGGAGGTGGACTCAGAGGAAGACAGTCGGCAAGGCTCATGCCAGGCTTTTGGAGGAACGACTGCAAGAGGGACCTTCCATTTACTGAGAGGGGAGAGATGAGATTCCAGTTGTGGCCGCATCAGACCTTCGCTGCCCATCAGCCGCGGAAGGGGAGACGTCTGGCAGGCCCTCTGGGGCCGGGGTCAAGCCAGCATGGGCACTTGCCGTGATACACATGGGATTGGTATCTCAGATTCTGAGGAAGTGGGGGTAGACAGAAGACCGAGCTGGGGACTGCTGCTGGAGGCCAGTGGTGAGGAGGGAGCAGCAGAGGACAGCAGGGTCGATGGCAGGAGGTAGGAGGCTGGATTCAGTGACCTGGAGGCCTCGGTGACCCTGACAGAGTGGTTTTGGGGAAACCTGGGCACAGCTACCTGATGGCAGGAGGCTCCAGAGAGAATGGGAAGAGCAGAGGCAGAGACAGCCCGCGGACACAGATGTGACCCAGCAGCTCTTTGCGGGAGTTTTGCTCTAAAGGGAAATAGAGAAGACAGATGCGCAGGGGCTAGGATGTGGAGAGGGTTGGGGTTTTGCTTTTTTGGTTTTTTCGCTTGCTTGTTTTAAGGTGGGAGAAATTAGGCCTTGTTTGTATGCGATGGAGAATGACCCAGGAACAAGGCAAAAATGGACGAAGCTGGAGGGAGAGGAGGAATAACTGAAGGCGCACCTTGTTTAAGCAGTGAGAGGTGGCACGTAGGTTCAAATGCAGAGCAGGTCTTAAATGGGCTGCCGAGAAGGAAACAGAGGCCCAGGACCCGCTGAGAAGCAGGCAGAGCGGGCATTCAGCCTGAGCCAGCCGACGCCAGAGTTCCTTTCTGTCACCTCCCGATGCTAAAACCTTGCCTCCTCCGCTCAGGGATGGACTCTGAAGCCAAGCTGAGATGTCAGGGAAGACCCACCACTCCCTAGGCCCAGAAGCAGGGCCACAATGGTTGGGGCAGCTGGGCTGGGCCCCCAGCCACCCACTGTGTGGCAGTCCTCTCTGCTAAGCAGCTCTCCCCATGGGCCTCTCAGCCTGCAGACATCAGCAGGCTTAGGAGAATCCGGGAATTCCTAAGCTGGTGGGATCCCCAGGATCCCCCACGTCCAGAGAGCAAATGTCCAACAGGCTGTGATAGCGTCAGTCCCACTGCCTCAACCTGGGCGTGGGGGTTGCTGTGCACTGTCCCCAGGTGCTGGGGGCACAGAGGCGAGGGGACCAGGGTGGCCTTACTCCCCCAGTTCCCATTTGAAGGAGGCGGCATGGCTGCAGGTGCAGGCTGCAATCAAAGCCAGCGAGGGCTGCGAAGGCAATTCGGTGACACGCGCCCTGGATGTCCCCAGCTCTGCCACCCGGGAGGATTGGCGTGCCACTCAGTAGCTGTTTCCGCATTTGTGACACACGTGTGTCTGTGGCTGAGCCTGCCTTTGTGTTGCATGGATATATGTGTGTGTCTGTGACATAGCAGCCTCCAGCGCAGCGAGAATTGACAGCAGCACATCAGCGACCTTCGGGAGCTGCAATTTCTTCTCGCATCTGGATCTGGAGTCGGCCCGGGTTCAGCCCGTCTCTGCTGGGTTTGGGCAGGTGTGGCTGGGGCTTGGTTCAGGTGAATCCCTGGGCTCGTTCTTTGACTTGGACTGGTAGCTGAGTGGGCACCCTCTTCTCATGGCAGATGGCGGAGGTGCCTGAGATCAAGCCAGATCACGAAAGCATGTTGAAAACCTTACATCAAAGCCACTCATGTAGCGTGGGCCCAAGCAAGTCACGTGGCCAGGCCCACCAGGTAGGGGAGAGTATATTTCCCCTAGTGGGAGTGCCCTGCCAAGTCACATGGCAAAGGGTATGCTGGAGAATTCTCTTCCAGGGAGGGAGTAGAGGGCTGGGACAGCAGCCCAGTCTTCCAGACCAGGGGGAGGCATTTTCATGTAGATGGGATGGGGGTCGCTTAGCCTGATCATCATCCTTGTGTACAGCAAGAGAGCAGAGCGCCCCACATCGGAAAGTCCCCCACATCCACCAGTCTTTCGTCAGCTTCACTCCCTAGCAGGGCTCAGGGAGTGGTCCTTTAGATTCCGACTTTCAGAATCTCCCGAGGAGGGAAGCGGGGCTGTGGATGGTACTCAGGACTGCTGATAAACCCAGCATTGCCAGCAGACCAGCGGTGCCTTGTGCTGTCTCCATCTTCCCCTTGCTCTGCCCTCAGTATTACAGCTGCTGTGCGTGGTGGCCCAGTCCCCGCAATTGCCTGGGAGCGTCTGGAATCCACTCTTCTGAAGGAGTCCTCCAGCAAAGCTGGTCTTTGGCCCAAAGCACCAGCTGGCAGTGCTCCTTCCTCCCCAGGGTTTGCCCAGGCAGCATCCCTGAGCTGGCACTAAGTTTTTCGTTTCCTTTTTCCACAGGCTGATGCCCGGCAGATTCTTGGGAGACTTGGCAACATTGCTTCTTCACTGGGGGCTCCGCCAAGGGGTTCTGAATTGGCACTTCCCGCCCACGCGGCGCCTATGCCATCCCACGGACAGGCATTTCCTTGGCAGCTAAGATTCGAGCTGGGAGAGGGAGTGACTGCTCTCAGCACATTGCCTGGCTCAGAGGAGATGTTCCCTGGGCGGGAGAGGAATTGGAGAGAAGGCTTTCTCCTTGAGGGGACGCCCCATCTCCAGAGAGAGCTGGAGAATGTCCCCTCTCTCTTTTCTCCTGGTGGATGATGGTTTAAGAGGGGACCGTGAAGATAGTGGGTGTCAGCAGGGACCCTCCTCAGTCGTGGGCCACAGAGCTTCTAGGAAGTGGAGCCTGTATTTGAAGTCAGGCAGGGCGGCCTGAATCTACCAATCTACGCTTCCCCTCCACTTTCTCTGCTGCCCACCACAGTGAAATCAGGGAGAGAGACCCTGCAGGAAGCAAGGCCAGCCCAGCCCAGCAGCCATGGACAGAGCCTGGCCTGACCCACCCCTGAAGGCCCTCTCGGGCCTCTTGGAATCAATGCCTTTGTAAAGACACCCCACCCAGGCGGGTGTGAACAAGCGGTGAGCTTGTGCTCCTGTACAGAGCGGGGGCTCCGTGCAGGGGTTTAAATCCACACACGACTGTGCAGACTCCGTGCCACCATGCGCCTCCAGACACCGTTTCAGAGTGACAGAGAAAGTAACGTGACTGCAGTGTCTCAGGATGCACCTGGAGTGGATGACCCTGAGAGAAGGGTTTCCTCAGAGGGTGGTGAGGTGGGCCAGCCTTCCTGGTACAGGTTCCAGCTTGAGTCATCATGGCAGGTGGAGGAGGGGAGGTGTCTGAGCTGTTCTGTGAACTTTCAATGGGCATATTCAGCTGGAATGTAGGACTGAAGATAGTTAATCAGGGTTGCAATTATAGACACTTGGTTCAAAGGGAACAGCCAGGTTGATCATGTGATCAGGAGAAACCAGGGTGAGTTTCAGGAACAGCTGTATCCAAACACTTAAAGGGTGCCATTTAGAGTCCTCCTTTCTCATACCATCTCCCGTTCTGCTTCCTGTGCATTGGCCTCTGATCTCCTGCACTAAATGAATGTCTCAGGACTTCCCTCCCTCCTGCTTCAATACTACTTGTGAAAGAACGGATCTTTTCCAGTCATTCCAACCAAAGACCCAAGACTGACCCTCATCGACCCAACTTCCATATCAAGTCATTCCCAAGCAATGCTATGCTCAGGGTCATTGTCTAGTCTGGGACTTGGACCCAGCCCTGGACCTTGGCGGAAGGGAAGTGTCCATCCTGACTGGACCACCTGGCCTGAGAGTGGAGGCTGGTAGTCCTTCAAAAGAAAACCAGGATGCTGTTTCCAGAAGGAGGGAAATGAATGTTCAGGAGGCATAAACACCATATGTCCTCCTCAGGTAGCAAGAGCTAAGGCTGCGAAAAGAAGCCTTCTTCTAATTCATATTGCAACTCTCCCCATTGCCCACCCTCTCTCTGCCCCCAGCCACCCACTCCGGCTCCAATAAGAGGGACTCACTCACATCTCCTTGGGTGCTCTCTGCACGTGTTCCGTACCTCCCTGGATGCTAGGAGTCGTCTGGGCACCATCAGAGATGCCAGCAGCACCTTCTGCCACACAGTGTCTGCCGGCTGCCACCCCACCCCCACCCCAACCAGGCTACACCGATTCGACACCAGAATAGGCCGCTCAGGATGCGCACCTCGGTCTGTGCCCCACCGCCTGCCTGAAAGTTCCCTGCACGATGTTCTGGCCCAAACCTCCATCCGGGCTTTGAGCTCACTCCCAGGAGACTCTTGCTGGCTCTGCTGATATGCCAAGGCCAAATATAGAAGTCACCCTCACCCCTTAGTTCTGCAATTTGCTCGAAATCAGATAACACCAGCCTGGGAAGACATAATTGGTGATAACCCAGTTCCCTGGGTTTGGTCCAAGATGATACCAATGGAGAAGCATGCCTGTGGTGTCAGCCCCTGTCTCTGGTCTGCATCAGCTTCCCGTTTCAGCCCCTCATTCTCAGTCCCAATGGCCGTCTGCTGTCGCCTCTCTCCCCTTACCCAAGTCTTGGAATAACTCCCACAGTGATGGGGAACCAGGTCATTGACTCATTCATCCACCCTACAGATAATTACCGAGCTCGCACTACATGTGTGCAGATGCTGTGAGGTATCGGAACAGAAACAGGATATCACAGGCAGGCCCTGCAGCCCATGGTGGCCCACAGATGACAGCCTCATGGAGAGAGGCGCTTGCCGGAGTTCCAGCTCTTGCCTGCCTCAAATTTCAGGCCTCATGACCATGGCGGGGGATCCTGCTCCAGTCAGATCCTGCTCTGTCCAGAGGCAGAAGGCTGGGCAGGAGATGGTCTTTTCCTCTTGGGGGAGTTGGAGCCTTTCCTGCCGGCCTCCTCCCTCCTCCTGTCCACTCATGTCCACTCACACAACAAAAATGGCTGGCACGCCTGGAAAGGCAGAGCCCAGAACCTGTGCAGGGTGTCACGAGGAAATGCTGAATCCTAGCCGTCTGCAATGACGGAAATGTTCAAGGGCTGGGAGAGGACAACCAACACATTCACTCCTGTGGGGGGCCCAGGTGAGGTGTAGACAACAGCCTTTCCAGGCCCCCGAGAGCCCCTGGCACACCCTCCCTGCCGACTTTCCTGATTATAAACCCACTCCTGCTCACACTTCCTGCAGGAATGGCAGTGTTCCTACTTCCTTTTAAAGTTCCCAGCTAGGTGATCATGATCGTTGGACCCCTGATTCCTGAGGCTGGTCTAGCAGAAACCTCTAAAGTGTTCTTGGTCTAAAAAGTCATAAGTCTACTGTCTCCCGGGCCTTCATCTTTCTTATCTGCTGCTGTCTCCAGCAATCTCAGGACGCTCAGCCTGTGACTCACACACCCATGGGCCCCTCCTCCCTTCTGAGCCTCACAGGCCTCTGCCTTCCATCACCTGTGTCACTGTCGTGTGCGCTGCATCAGACTCTCCCCGAATCAGCTTGGTGGGCTTGAATCTGTTCCCTGTCATGGAGGCCCCAGGGAGTGGGGATGAGCTGGGGCGAAGGCTGGCTCTGCGAGGCTCAGGGGCTTGGTAAGAGTTGACCCTCTCCGGTTCACAGGCAGGTTTCACTCTTTAAAAGTGGGGAGAGAGATCATTCTCTAATAGAGCCATCACTCAGGAGGCTTTCTGAGGAGCTATGATGGGTGTTTGAAATGCCTTAGGCTCTGGGCTGAAAAGAGACAGGCGTCTTCCCTCAAGGTGCCTACACCCTTTTGGAAGAGACTGAGCTATGGACCTGCACTGCCTACAAAGGAATCCACCAGCATGTATGTCTATTTAAATATAAGGTAATTTAAATGACATAAAAAAGGAAGCTGAGTTCCCTCTTCCTGTGGCCACCTTTCAAAGGCTCCCGTGTGGCCGCTGGCTGCATATGGGGCAAGACAGTTGTCACTTGTTCACTGTTGCAGGGAGTGTCTACTGGACAGCATTTCCAGAGGCTGACAGGTGATATGACCTCTGGTAGTGAGGACCAGTGAAGCAGCAGAGAGGGTAGAGAGCAGATGGAGTGATGCTTTGTATTATTTATTTAACTTTTTTTTCCTTCCCCTGGTCCTGGGTCTTGAACCTGGTTCCTTGGGATTTACATGACCAGCACCTTTGCCGCTAAGCCACAGCAGTACTTTTTTTTTTTTTTATCCTCTCGTCCCAGGTCTTGAACCCAGGTTGCAGACTTTGCATGGCCTGTACCTTGGCCTCCTGAGCCACAAATGTGAGTCTGATGCTTTTTTAGGAAGCACGTTTGACCTGCCCTGGTGGAATAGTGGCTTGGTCAACTGCCTCCAGTCAAAGCGCAGGTCACATACATCCCAATGGCCTGGGTTTGCATACCAGGCCAGGGAGAGCGACCAAGATGTGCAACTAAGTAAAAATAAGTAAAATGCTTCTTCCTCCTTGATCCTCCTGCCTACCTGCCTAATCGCCTTCATTCCTACCTGCACCTCTCCTTTAAAAAGAAGAAAAAGCATGTTCAGGGAAGGAGGTATTCATTCGAGCAAGTTCTGAGAGCCCTGAGGAAATGCTCCCTGTAGAAATCGGGGACAAGTGTTCAGGCAGAGGGGAGAGCAAGAGCAAAGGCCCGGAGGCAGGAGGTAGTGGTGCTCTGAAGGTGAAGGGACTTGGGTGGCTACAGGAGATGAATGAGAACTGACAGCGGCCTGGGGTCACATCCTCTGGGGCCCTACTCACCCTGGAAAGGACTTGGCTGTGACGTGAAAGCACCAGTAGGTTTCCAGCAGGGGAGTCTGATCTGTTTTGCCTGTTAACAAGCTCACTCTGGCTGCAGTACTGTGTGGGGGCACCGAGGGAGGAAGCAGGAGGTCAGTTAGGAGGCAGAAAATCCTCTTGCTGATTCCCAGGGCATTGGCGGTGGAGGTGAGCAGAGTCTAGAAATGTTTGGAAGCAGAACTGTTGGTCTTACTGATGGATCAGATATGAGATCTCAAAAAGAACAGAGTTAAGGACCCCCTCAAAGTTCCTGTGCTGGGTACCCAGGGCCATCCTGCGGAAGAGCGCTGACAGGGCTGCCCATGGGTGAGCAGAACACGGGGGAGTCATGTCAAGAGAGGCAAGTCAAGTGTGAGACGCCCATTAGCCACCCAAGGGAGGAGTTGCATGTGCTGTCGTCTGTTTGAGTCCGGACTCCGGGGCTGGAGAAATCAGCCTGGGCGTTTTCCATCTGGAAGTGGTGCTTAGCGACCAGGATGCTGTCATACAGCACATGGATTAATGACGGCTGCTACTGCTACCCTGCCTTGTGCCGCAGACGCTGTTATCTACTTTAACTTATCCAATCCTTACAACGACTCTGAGGCCGAAGCACATCCCCCTATTTAGCTGAGGAAGTGGAAGCTCAGAGAGGTTAAGCATCTTGTTCAAGGTCACACAGGATTCGATCCGAGTCTTTCTGATTCCAAAGTCCTCATTCCCTAGGAAAGTCCTCATTCCCTAGGAAAGTCCTCATTCCCTAGGAAAGTCCTCATTCCCTAGGAGAGCAAAAGTGTGTTATGACTAGGGCAGGCTGACCATTTCGTTTGGTCTTGACTGTGGGGCCTGGGACAGGACGGCAGCCGCAGAGCTCAGCTCCACGCAGAGACGATACAGCGGAGGCCCCAGCAAAGGACCAGGCCACCCAGTCAGTGGCCGGAGGCTCTGCCTGCTCCTGAGGCCTCATCCTCACGGATGTCCAGCCCAGGCTCCCCTTCCTGTTCTGGACCATTGGGATGTCAGGGCAGAAAAGGAACCAGGCCGCCCCTCACTCATGGATGGGGAGACTGAGGCCAGACAGGGGAGCCGGGACTGGAATTGGGGTCTCCTGCCTCTATCTTTTGAGAGCATGCGGCCTGGGGACCTTCCGCTTCTTTCATGTCTCAGAATGAACCGCTGCTTCTCCAAGCGCGCGTCCCCGGCTGGCAGCACCAGAGCACCGAGCCAGAATGCCGCCTCTGGCCTGCGGTCGGGCTCTCTGTGCTGGCCCAGCCCTTCCTAAGACTTGGGGGACTCTGGACGGGCCTGCAGACCCTTCAGGTCACCATTCTCCGCTGGAAATCGGTGAAGTGCCTAAAACACAGACACGATCACAACACTTCTCTGCTCAAAAATCTTCCGTTGTTCTGGAACCAGCTTCAGGCTCCATTGCAAAACCTGCCATCCAAGCAAGCTGCCTCGTGCCAAGCCTTCCTGTGCCCCTCCTGATCCTTCCTGGCATGGCTCTTCTCTGGCGCAAACACGTGGTCCCCCCCCACCCCTCCGCAGCATGCAGAAGGGTGACCTTGACCAAGAGGAGACAAACCTGTGCACAATCTTCTTCCCCTTTCTTCCTGCACGAGTCCTCCTGCACCCCCTTGGGTGGAGGGAAAACTCTGCCTGTCACCCACCTCAGCCTCACCCCAGCACACACCCCTGGTCCTAGGATCAGAGTGCTCAGACTCAAGTCTTCGTCTGTGTGCTGTGTCCTGGAGACCCGACTCAGCCGTGCTCTGTGCTCTACTCCTCTCTTCCAACTGCGGGCCTTCACCCTGCGTGAGCTAGAATCTAGGACAGAGGTGAGCACGGGGCCAGACAAACCCTGCCCTCCCGGGGCTCTAGTAACCAACACGCAGCCTGGCCTCGGGGAAAGTGGGGCACCCTCCGTGAGTCCTCCCTCCCTGCTTCAGGGTGGGGGTAACTGCTATGAAATCAGACTTAGAGGGCAGAGAGCTCTGTGCTTTCTGGAAAGGGAGGGATCTCCTAGAGGGCCCGGTTTCTTAGACTTGCTCTCTAGTCCTGGACCAGAGGCCTCCTCTCAGTGCCCCCTGCACCTCTCCATCCCTGGAACCTCTATGTGAGGACACAGTTTGCTGTCTCCATTCCTGAGCACTTCCTGGGGCCAGGCTCTGTGTGTAGTGGTGGTTGACAGTGTGGATTGGACACGTCACTCCTAATCTGTGCTCCAGTGTCTCATTTATAAAATGGGGACAAGAATGCCAGCCTCACAGAACTGTTGGGGAAGCATGTCAATATAGAGCCAGGAGCCTACAGCATCTAAATGTGGTCATGACAGTTTCGTCTTTATTCTCACTCTGCGAGCGGAGCATTACCATTCAGATGGAAACTGAAGTTCAGAGAGGTTAAGTGCCTTGCCTAAGGTCACACAGTACATCATATGGGGCTGGTACTTAACCCTGCTTATCCAAGCCTAGAGCCCTTGGTACCGAGGGTCTGTTCCTGGTGCCCAGGGCCTGAATTTCAGCTCCAACCCTTTCTTCCATCTTGAGGGAACGCCTGGGTTGAGCTTGAGCCCCATCTGTGGACTGGTGTTGATTATTTGGGAACGAGAGATCATCGAGGGGTTAAAGGACTTCTGGGGCCCTTGGGACACAGACCAGCCCCTGACGGTTGTCTCCTTTTCTCCTGAGTCTATTTATCCTTTATGCCCAACATTAGCTGTGGCCGAGTGTGACATCTGGGCTGCTGGGTCAAGGAAGGAAGGCATTTGTGCATAACAGCATTTCCAAAACTCACATCAGGGAAGCCTAATGGGGCTCAACAAAGAATAGCTCAAAGATTAGACAACATCAGGTTAGATGAAGCAAAGGGCCCTTTGACCGTAGGACATCTGAGAACCTTTAATACATCAACACAGGCTATGACTCTCCGTTGGGGGCGGGGGGTGCACATTTCCCAAACAGACTTCCCAGGAACCGGGGGCCTGAGAACACTCTGTCAGCTCTGCAGAACCACTTTGGGCACAGCTGCTGGAGTGCTGGCACACTTTCCCGTCTTCCAGAGGGACAGATGGCCTCAGCCAGATGGGGGCTTCCCTGAGCTGGCTGCTGCTGCCTGGGAAGATTGCTCCCTCTCCTCCTATTCTTGGGAGAAGGCATGAGTCACTGTCTTGGGCTTTGGTACTAGGGAGGGGTGCTTGGGGAGGGCATGAGCAGCCTCCTTGCCACAGCCCTTTGGTCTCCAAAGTGATGCCCCTCTAAGGAGAGACGCCCGTAGTGGCCAATGTTTTGCCATGATGGTTCTCACAACCACGCTGCGTGTTGAAATGGAAATTGCTCTGTGTGCGTTGGTGAAAAGCTGCTGCTCTGAGCTCCCCAAGTCCTCCATCACTGCACTGCTGTTCCGGCCACCTGGCCCCCTCAGGGGATTCTCAGGACCTTCCTATGACCCAGCAGCCACGGGGCGAATACCTGGCACCGCTGGAGCCTTCGGGACCCCCCAGGCCTCCAGCAGACCTGGGTCTCTTCCAGCTGGTCATGGTCATGCCCTGCGGGTTGATAAATAATTTGAGTATCATCCTTGGTGTCACTATTCAGACGCACCAGAGCTCTAACGTCAGGCAAAGAGCACAGGACAGTGATGCACTGGAGGAGAAAGAGCACAGATTCGAGGCTCAGGTCTTTCAACCTCTTTCTCGCCCTTCTTGTAGCTGTGTCTTTTGGGGTGGTTACTCTCACTCCCTGAGTCTCAGGTTCCTCATCTGCAGACTGGTGTTGGGATGGCAAAGGTGCCCGGAGCCAGCACAGAGCCTGGGCCACAGAAAGTGCTAGCTGCTTCTCCCTTCTCTGTCGTCGTCGTGCTCAGGGCGGGGGGCGGCAGTCACCTGGAGCACGTCCCTCCTGAGTGTCCCTCGCCAGGTGCCCAGCGCAGCTCCTCATTAAGGGAGCTGCTCCACATCCACATCTAATCACCCTCTAACTGCCTGCTCCCTGCTGGGTCCTGCCGCTCTCTGCCTCCTGCCTGGGCAGGAGATGGTCTCTAATTGGAAGCCACTCTCCCCACCTGGCAGGAGCCCATTCCTGCCGGGGGAGGCAGTCAGGGTGCCCCCCACCACATACTCTCCCGTGGGCAGTTCCCAGCTGAGGGGCAGGCTTCCACTGAGTTCCGACGTGGGGCGGCAGGGGAGGGTATCATCTGGGCTTATCAGCTGGAAGTTTTTCATTGGTTTATTTTTCTGTAAACGCACTTTTTTTGAGTTGTGGTTGAAGGTGCATGGCGGGGATCCCAATAGATCTTGTTCTCTGCTTACCAGCCTGTGACTTTTAAAGCCTCATCTGATCCTTAGTCTTCCCATCTGGAGAATGGGAATGCCGTGATGGGGAGGAAGCAAGAAAAAGCCCTGAAGGGTTCAACACCAAGACTAGCCCACAGCAGGCCCTAAGTCACTGGGGAGGTTTCTGGTTCCAGGCCACACTAAGTCAAAAGCTGACCCAGGAACCTTTCACATATATCTATTTAATGCTCATGACAACGTGGTCACTGGAATTTTTCACAGAAAGGGAAACTGAGATGCAGAGAGGTCAAGTGATTTGTTCAAGGTCCTTTAACCTGTAAGCAGAAGAGGTCATTGTTTCTGCCCCACACCTGACATATATTCATAAATAAGCATGTAGGCATACCTATTATGTTCCCCTGCTAGATTAGAAAGGACTAGCCTACAGATGTTTGGCCACCAGAGAACCTCAAATAAACACTGTAGGCAAACACCTCCTTTACCCTGACTGCCCCTAATACAGGGATGAGAAAGCAATATGCTCAATTTACCAGCCTCCGTAGGGCTGAAATAGCCCGTAATATGTATCTGACAATCAGGAGGACTTGGGCAAGCAATAGTGGGAAGTGAAATCGTCTTTCAAGGAATGTTCCAAAGCCCTGGTAAAGACTTCAAACTCCATTAATACATAAATCAACTTCCAATTCCCTCAATGCAGACATGAGTGCTGGCGCTGCAGCAGCCATCTTGTGACCATGAAATCCCAAGTGTAAGGATAAAAACCAGTAAGCTAAGGATGTCCAAGACACAGACTGGAATTCCGAGTTCCCCTTGGCATCGTGAGGGCTCGAATGACCACCAGTTCACTCTCCTACTGTAAGGTGAGTAAAAGAACTCCTGGTTTGTTCGGGAGCTAAACTTCAGGCAATGTTCTCAAAGTGTGAGTGAACAACAGCACCAACTAGAAACTTGGTAGAATAGCAAACTCTTGCCCTCCCTCAGCTCCACCCAGACTTGCTGAATCAGGAACTTTGAGCGGTCTGCGGTTTTACCAAGCCTTCCCAGTGATGCTGATGTGCAGGGCAGGTTAGGAACCGCGCTCCTCGTTGTGGGTGCCTGTTTACTTGCACCTAAATTCAAGTCTGCTTGATACCACAGCTCTGCACTTCTGCTCAAAGCTTTTTCTTTACCTAGGATGACCCATTTCTCCTACCTCTGCCAGTCTTTTTCATTCCATGAAGTAATTTTAATCATCGAAACCCAGAATGGCAGAAAACTCAGCAGCTGCCGTTTGGCCAGGTACATGATTATTTTCTGGATTTATCTCAGCCTTCTCAGAGGACTGGATATAAGCAAAATCTGCAAAATCTCCTCATTTAAAAAAAAAAAATTGCTGGTTCCAACCAGGAAACTCAGAATTGGTGCTTATCTCTTCCTCTTATATAAGGCCAGAGGGAGCAGTCAGCATGCTCTGAAATCCTGACTTTCAGCTACAGATTTCCCAGACTCCCCTCTCCGCTGGATGACAGACTGAGCCCAGGGCTTGCCCACTGTGGGCTGCTAGTGTGTGGAGCAGCTCTTCCTGTTGGACTCCACAGCAGAACAGCCCACGCCAAATCCTGGTGGCTTACAGTGACCACCTCTATTCGGGGCCTGATTCTGTAATCCACTGGGCATCTCTTCTCTCGTCTTGCCTCTATTCAGTTGCCAGATCAGCTGGGGACTGGGCCCTGCTCTCGCCACGTCCTCTTTCATCTCAGACTTCTTCACAGCAGAGCTCCAAGAAGACAACGGTAGAAGGTGAAAGGCCTCTTGAGATGGAGGTTTTGCAACTCACACAGCCTCACTTCTGCCAGGTTCTGTGGTCGCAAGGTCAGCCCAGATTCCAGGGGAAGGAAAAAGAGTTCCCACCTCTGGCTGAGGACCCAGGACACTCAAGTGCAGAGTATCTGTTGTGCTGAGATGGGGCGTGTTTGCACCCCGTGGCTCAGTGGCTAAGGTGCAGGCCATGTAAAGCCAAAGATCCTGGGTTCAAGAGACAGGGCTGTGGTAAAGAAAAGAAAAGAAAAAATTAAATCAGATTAAGTCATTGGCTGCCCTGGTGGCTCAGGCACTAAGCCAGTGACTGGGGTATAGTCCATGTAAAGCCCAAGGAACTGCATACAAGACCTAGCTCTGGGGGTGGAGGTAGGAAACCAAAATGAACAAATAAATAAAATGCCTCTTCCTCCTCTCTCTTTCTTTCTGACTGTCTGCCTTTCCTTCCTCTTGAAAAAAAAGTAAAATCAATGTAATCTGCCTCTGACCACAAATTTTCACTGTCCTTCCAAAGCTAGTTACGTGTATCCTGTTTCCCAGACCCCAAATTTTGCCCATTCCAATTTTAGCACCAGGGTCGACATCCTGTGGTCTAGATCAGGTCTGAATGTGGGGGGCTCGCCTCTTCATCGAAGACAGTGTATCTGACCCTCACACACCCAGTCTACATTGACAAGGCAATAGACACTTCTGTTTTAAAGAGGAAGGAACAGCAGACACACTGAAATCCTGAAAGCTGGCTAGGCACATGCAGTCCGGTGCCCTGGACAGGAGATGCACCTTGAGTCTGGCTCTGCTTCAGTTCTCTACCCTATTAGCAGTTCTTTATCCTCTGGACTCTTGCCTCTGCTCCTTGGCAGAGTGTCCTTTACCATAAAAAAAAATTTTCATCTGAGTAGCTTTCTTGGCCTGATCCCTGCTTGTAAAATTCCAAGGGCTCTTTTCATCTGGAACTGTTTCAGTCCCTTACAGTCCATGCTAGTGATACTCTCTGGTTAATACAATTCCCTCTCATGTTATGGGTTTCCTATGAATCATACCTGTGGGTTCCTCTGGGCCCCTGAAGTCCATACTTCTTTGTGAGACATCATTGGGCGTGTCAAGCTGCTGCAGTTCAACTCTCTTATGATTCTTAGAAACACTTTCAGACAGCTGAGAAGGCCTAGGGGCCAGTGCCTTCACTCATTTTGAAGTCTTCATAAAAGGTCTTATAGCCATATGCTCTATTCTCTTTCTACCCTGAGGTCATTTTTAATTTTGAGAATCTCTTTCCAGGAGAGACTAGGGGTAAGAAACAGTTTTATCTCCCAACTGACCATGTCCTGGTTCCTTCACATTGCCTCTAAATTCTGCTTGCAAATGGAGTATTTCTCTCTCTGTCTCTGTCTCTGTCTCTCTCTCTCTCTGTACCTAATCATATATAGTTAGAAGAAGCCCATTGGCTGTCTCCACATTCTGCTTGCACATGTCCTTACGTAAGTTCAGATGGTACATTTTCTATCTTCCCAGTTTCTGCAGGTGATAATCTTTGCCAGCTGTTTTTTCATGACATAACACGAGTCACCCTTTCTCCAGCTCCAGCAGCCCAGATCCCAGACCCGGTGAGCATGATTTAGCTCTGAATTACGGAAGCAACCCATTTCCAGATACCACTTTGTGTCTCTGCTACCAAAATCTGTATAAAAAAAGACACACAGATTTAGCAATTTTTCTCACCATCCTCTCAGGGCTTCTTCTGCTGTTTCTCCGGGGGTTGCCATTCTGCACTCTGCTGGGGGTCATCTGGACTGGAAGGATGAGGGTGGCCTAGCGGACAGCGGTGCTGGCTGGGGGCTGGCTGCCTCGGCACATGCTCTCTTGCTCTCCAGGAGGCCAGCGTGGGCTCCCGAACGTGGGCAGTCTCGGGGCCACGTTCTAAGACAACAAAGGCAGAAGTTGAAAGGTCTCTTGAGGTTTAGACTCTGAGACTCACTTAATCTCACTTCCACCAATTCTATGCTCCCAAGGTCAGCCCAGATTCAAGGGGCTGGAGAAACCCGCTCCACTTGCAGCTGCGAGTCTCTGCACAACTACCTCGTGGAGGGACGGGGCATCCGTGCTGGGAAGGAGGAATGCGTGACCATTCCACCATCCATCAAGGGGTCTTTCTTGCTCCTATTTTGCTTTGACCTGTGTTTCCTCCCATGCCTTCTACTGCAAGCCCATTCTTGGTGTCTATTTTTCTGTTAGTCTGTTTCATTGCAAGAAATGGAAACTACTCCAAAGAGCTCAATTAAGGTCTTAGTTAAGGTCAGGAGGGTATAGATATCATGGGGGCGAAATGGTGTCGGAGCTCATGGAAGCTGGAGCGGGAAAAGGTGAAGAACAGATTTTTCTCTTTTCTACTTTCCTTTCTGCCTCGCCTGTCCCCAGGTTTCCCAGCAGCTGCTCGGAATCTAACTCTTTGTCCAGGTGTGACAGTGAGCAGGCGGGACTGGGGAGCGAGCAGCGGTGCTCACCTTCTGGGGTGCCCCTCCAGGGAAGGGGCTGCGCTGCTCTCCCGGGCCTCCTCCTCCTGACCAGTGCCCAGAAGTCAGGGCCCTTCCTGGACCCGGCACTGAGGGCCTGAGCAATTCACGGGGCAGAGCTATCCGAGCACATCGGCTCCTTCCTCATAAAGAAGGTTCTGTCTTAATGAAACCACTGGTATTTCTGCACTCTCTCTTCTTTTAGATTTGCCACAGCGCCTGCCTCCTTGGACAGATGTCCTCCACTGCTTCTGCTGGCCTGCAGGCATCTCGTTTCCCTTTTTCGTTCTCTTCTGCTCCGCTCTTTCCCTTCGCTCCTCTCCCCCTTTCCTCTCTTTCTCCCTCTTTCATGTCTTTCTGTCCTTGTTTGTCATCAACCACATTGGTGTCTGCAGTATATTCAGCACAAAATGTACACATTCCTTCCTGCAGGCGAAGGTCTCGATGGCTATTAGTTATTATCACTGGTCGTCCCTCACCCCAGGATGCCCTGGAGGCTGCACAGCCCCCCTCCTCCTGGGGCAGCACCCCTCTTATTTGGAACCTTTGGCACCTGGCCCAGGAGTTCTTACCTTCCTTCCCAGCACTTGTCAAAATATTTTTTCTCAAACAATATTACATTTCCTCCTATGAGGGGCCCGAGTGCCAGCTGTTGAGTTAATGAAAGTTCCTCCACTCGGATGCACTTGTTGTTTTGTTTTGCCTGTGAGCCTGGTGTCCAACATTTCTGGTCTTTTGATCTCTGAATAGAAAACAAAACCCAAGGAACCTGAGTCCATGGCTCATGGAGAGAGGTCTGCAGGAGAGAGTTCAGGACCCTTGAGCTTCCCCATGATGGCAGGATGCAGGGGGCAAATAGGAGAATATAAGCCTGGGAGGGGAGGGTGCTGTGATTGTCACATGGTGAGACAGAGGCCACACCAGGTGCCCCACTTCTTGGATAGCTATCCCGCTGCTGGACCAGAGACTGTTAGGTTGTTCCTGTGCATGGGAGACAAGAATCGTTTCCACCCTCCAGGTGTTTGCAGGCTCATAGAGGAACTGAGACATGTTCTGGAAGTCCTTGCCATGTGCCAGAGAGTAAGGGCAGCTGAAAGGGCTGTGGACACCCAAGAGGTTTGGCTGCATGTCTCAGAGGAAGCCCAGGGAGACTTCCTGGAGGAGGGGGCATATTACTTGATTCTGGGAGGATAGGGAGGATAGGACATGCGATTCTAGGATGAAGCTTTCCAACAGAATAGACACTTCATACCACAAGGTTTACTGTGCTATGATATGTTTGGTAGATGAGCATAGCAGAGGCAGCTGGGCCTCCAGGAGCTTATAGTCTAACAAGAGAGATGGTGAGTGGGCAGCACCACACAAGTCGGCATCAAATTAGAGTTGCAATACATGCGGTACATGAGACAGGAATTGCATCTTGCAGGCCCTGAACTGGTTGGGATTGGAGAAAGGTCTCCAACGAGCTGTCATTTCATCTGAGAACAGAAGGATGAGTAGGCGCTATCACATCAAGGATGGACTGAGCTCTCAGGGAGACATTGCTAGTAGAGGCACAGTGTGTGGGGAGGCCCTAAGGCGAGGAGGGGTTTGGGGGTGCCCGGAACACTAAAGGAGAGGTGCTGGGGACCCTGGAAAAGACCATCATGTGTCAGCAAGGGTGCAAACTCTAGATTTCCAGATCAAATATTTAAACAAAAGGGAGTGTGGTCCAGCTTACCAGACATCCCTATTCCCACTGCTCCCTTTCTTGCCTGATCTCAGAACTCATTTTTCTGCCAAGCATGCAGCCACTTAGAATAAAGACTAAATTTCTCAACCTCCTTCCCAGCTAGGTATAACCATGTGACTAAATTGTAAACATTGGAGCGTAAATAAAAATGGTGTGTATGAGTCTCAGGAAGTGGTTTTATAGGGAACAGAAGAATCCTTGTATCTAATAGCTGGAATGTAGGCATGGTGGTTGGAGCTCAAGCAATCATGTTGGGCCATGAGTTGGAGGATATATTTTAAGGGTAGTAAAGCAACAAGTTAGCAGGACCGGGTCTTTGAGAGTCAGAGATCTTCTATGCCTGCCCTGGGTCTGACTCTAGATTTTTGTCACTTGAGAAAAATCAAAAACATATAAGCAAACAAAAAGTTCTCTCTTAAACTACTGAAAGTTGAATACGATTAGAACTGATAATATGGACTCATTAGAAGATGCTGGAGTAGTTTGTACAGTTATGGGGAGAACTAAGGAACTGGGGAATCTTTAGGGAGGACACATATGGAAGAATGGAGCTCCTGATGATTCTAGAACATACTATAAGAAGCCATTCCAGGAAAAAGGACATCATGAGAAACAAGAGTCATAATAATTATTAACTCCGGGAAAAAAAAAAAAAAAAAACTTTCAAGAAAGGAAATGAAATCGTTGTATACTACTTGAGTGAGTGATTTTTATTTGGTCATAGTTATGGAACAATAATATGAATTTCATTGAAAATGGATATTTAACTATATTGGAGGGAAGATCAGAAAGGGGAAGGGAGATCAGAGCCGTTCATAGCCCTGACAACACCTCTGGACAAGTGGAAAAACAGGCTCCTTCCTCAAGAAACTTTGCTTGTTGAAAGAAAACTTATCAAACTAGGCTCACAAAGCTATGTTTGCAATGAGAACCATGCCTCCTGCAGTCTGCTGGCCTGGGGCAGAAAGCACATGAGAGTAAAAGTCCCTTCCGGTATAATTTAAAGGGTTGGCTCTAATATGGCCACATCAAGAGATAATGCAAGATGCAAATAGTTCTAAGTATGCAAGTAAATACCAAAAAAAAGCAACCTAAAGAGTTGAAAGCAGTTGCTTCATAGAGGTGGGATCAGGGAGGGGTAGGAGGAAGAAAGATTGGTTTGTTCGTTGTTTTTTTTTTTTAAAGCACGCTTTACCTTTCAAAATGAGACTTTGAAAATACAAAATTTGGAAAACGCCTGACATAAGGTGATCTCTCCCCTTTGCAATCCCCACAGCATGCAGATGGCACTCGCTGCTGTGATAATACCCGCAGCTAACACGAAGGCTTTATAGTCCGTTATCCTGGATGGTTTGCAACTGGATCTGCCGCTGAGCCGCCG
Source organism: Solenodon paradoxus (assembly GCA_004363575.1). Classification (NCBI taxonomy): domain Eukaryota; kingdom Metazoa; phylum Chordata; class Mammalia; order Eulipotyphla; family Solenodontidae; genus Solenodon; species Solenodon paradoxus. Next base: position 2,219 of record RJWH01007625.1, on the reverse strand, counting down.
TTTCCTAGGGAAGGAGTCACTGGCCTCAGTTTCTTCACCCATCGCATGCGTGTGCCGGTATCTTTCTCACATGCTGCTGTGGAGAATAAAGACAGGTAAAGTCCCTGACTCACGTCTAGCTCTGGGTCCCCGAGGTGGTACCTGTGTGGCTCTGGCTTGCAGTATTTGTTCTAGATTAGGCATTCCTGAACTTGCCTTCCTCCCGAGCGTGGGGGCCCCACACGTGAGTGCGCATCATGTCACCTAGAGAGCTTGCTGCCAGGTAGCTGGGCCCACCCTGACTCAGTAGGTCTGGGGCAGGCCTGAGAATCTGCATTGCCAGTGAGACCTCCCCCTCCCCCCCAGGGCCTGCACTCCCAGCACCTCTATTTCATGGCATAAGTCTCTTGTGTGTTGGATCCAGCATCGATCTTGAGAAGATGGCATGGAAAAAGCAGAGAATTCAAAGCTCTCAGGCAAGGCTTCTTATGGGATATTTCAGAGCTGAGAGCAGCACCTTCGTGGGAATTGGGGTAGGGGAGGGATTGGAGAAGGCTTCACAAATGAAGTTGTACACTAGCTGGGCCTGGAGGACCAGGAGACTTTCACCAGGCTGGCTGGCCTAGGGGCAAGGCAAGACAGCAGGAGAAAATACCATGCATTTGAGGAGGGGTGCTGCTCCTCCTCACTCTGTTAGCATCTTCAGAGGGCTCCGTGGAGCTAAAGCGCTTTCCGCAGACTGGTCTGTGTATTTGGAGATCTCTTTGAAGGACTGGAGCGATGAAAAACATGCTTACTGGGAAGTGCGAGGGTCGGCTCCCTGGAGAGCCAGTAAGCGCTGGAAACTAAAGGGCTGCCTTCGCGCCCGCCAGACAGGACATTTTGATGATTCTCGCGTATCTCAGTGATATCACAGCATGGGGACAACATTACAGAGACTCATCAAGGCTCTTTAATCCGGGGACTGCCTGTTCCATGGGTGTGTTTTCACATCCTCACGGGAGATATCGCTTGGAGGCCCCAGCGTAGGCGTTGGCAGGGCGAGCTTGGTGGGACTGGCATAGTCAGGGATATAGCGTGAAGTCTGGACCCAAAAGCTCAGATCGTGAGCTCGCCCCAGGACGCAGCTTTTCTCTTTGCAGGGCTTCTCGCCCCTCCTGGCCCCGTAGCCCTCCTCTTTTCCGGCCTCCATCTAGCCTGTTGCCTGGTCATTTCCTGCTCTGCTGTGAATGTCACCCCAGAGGACGAGCTGCTCGCCTCCAGCAGTGAACACGATAAAGGGGGAGCAGCGGTGACGCATGCAGGGGGCGTTAGGCATCTGATGGTGCCCCTGCTGAGCTCAGGGACCCGAGGGGCTCCTGGAGCCTGGAGATTTCTGGGGGAATGTCCAGCTGGAGGCCTTCAAATGCCATTACCTGTGTCTGTGTCCTACATTGTTCAGTCCCTACGATGCCGTGTGAGATTCAGTGCAGCTACAAGATGGTTGTGACTCTGTCTACTCTGCCACTGAGCTCTCTCTCTTTTTTAAGGAAAGGTGCAGGCAGAAATGAAGGCAAAAAGGCAGGCCGGCAGGAAGACAGGAGGAAGAGCACTTGATTTTATGTTTATCTAGTTGGTTCATCTTGATTGTTCTCTCCAGCCCTGGGATGTGACCCCCGGGGTGCTAGGGATGGATGGGGTGTGGACTGTGCTTAGTGGCAGACCCAACCACCATTCCACCAAGGCACAGCTAGAGTTCTTACAAATGCTTACTAGGCACAAGCCCGTGCTTGAGGCTTGTGCTCTTGCTTTGTTCTCTGATTTTCTGAAAGTGGGGTGCACTGATATGCCCATTTCCTAGAGGAGGAGAGAGTTTCAAACAGTAAGAGGCAGTCAGAAGGGAGCATAGCACAGGGGCTAAAAGCCCAGACTCAGGAACCAGTCTGCCCCAAGTCTCAGCATGGACCAGCTGTGTGAGCCGGTGCTGCTTACCTAGCTCTCTGTGCGTCTGTTTCTCCCCCTGGAAACGTGTGTCTATTCAAGGGTCATGTAAGCACTTAAGTATGTCACTTCAGTGGCTGCCACATCCATGCCCTATCTATGCCAGGTGTTACTATTGTTAAATTAATGTATGGGCTGATCCAGGCTGCTTCCAATCCTGTCTGCCCTGAAGGTTGACTACTGGGAGGAAGAGGAGGGGGAGGAAAAGGGAAGAAGAGGAGGAAGAGAGGAGGGAGAGGAGGGGGAGAAGGGGAGGAAGA
>RJWH01007624.1:0-38280 GCA_004363575.1 Solenodon paradoxus | reverse complement strand
TTCAAGCAGCTTATAAAAACATTTTTATCTTTACATTGGATTTGCTTATGTAGCCTTCTGTTTTCTAACTACATAACTGTATCTGTCTTGCTTTGGGGAGTGAACAGTTACAGGGACACTGCCCCAGTGCTTTTCCACGGTGGCCTTCGCCCGGTGCTCTGGACCTGGTGTTCTTTGATGTTCTGCTAACTCGCACTTTGTCCTTGCTCTACTTTCTTCCCCCAACAATCTTCCACCACTATAATTACCACTTTTTATTTAGATCATCTGTCGGGCATCTTTCTTCCTAGTTAGACGCAAACCATATCAAGAGTCACGTCATTTCTTTGTATTCTTGTCTAGCATCATGCCTCCTCAAAACTGAAGGCCCAAATACATTGTGGATTTAAAATTCTATGTTAATACAACAGACTTATTGATTTCTCTCAATGAGAAACTCCTCTCGAACTGCATTCTAATGATTTCTTCTAATCTCACAAAATGACTTGAGAAGTCCATTACACAGGCAATGTATCATTAAAAAGAAGTAAAATATACAGAGTCAAAGTCTACCGAAAATCTAACAACTACTTTAAAGCCACATTAAAAAGCTGTCCATGTCACTGGTGCTGTTTACTGAGTCAGTTCAATGACTCCCCGGAACATGGTTCAACAGAGTGGTTCAGTCAGAAACCAGACGGTGACTCAGTTATCTTTCTGGATCTCAGCCGTCTCCTTTTCTCCCAATCAAATGGGAAGGTGAGCACATCTCTCAGGGGCTTTATAAATTGACTTTATAAAGTACAGTGGGTCTATTTTAAGTGTACCAGCCATTCATGTATACAGGAAGAGTGACCTATGTTCACAATATTTGTACATCCCTCCCCCTAAGAAGACTCATTAGAATTGAGGACTCCGGTTGATTCTCTAAGGATCCACAACCCCGTGATCATCCCCGCTCCCTGGAATCCAACGCTTAACAAAAGACATTTGATCCAAAAGGTACAGACCTCTGAGCATCCTCCGAGTCTCTGGGTCCTTGGTCATGGATGCCAGCGAGTGCGGGAGCACGCTGCCACAGCTGTTGCTCTGTCCCAGGGGCAGGTGACCCTGTGAGAACCAGGAGAAAATGCTTCAGGCAAACTGCAGGCCAAATGGCCCTTCAGGACCTGCCACATCCCTGTTTCCATAGCTCCTGAATGCAGAGGGCAGCGAAGGGAGGTCCACTCATGCCATTCGATGATGCTAAATGCTTGGCAAAGGCCAGACGCTATCCATCCCAAGACATTAGAGAATTCCTCCAGAAGCAGCCATTCCAGAAGTGCAGATGGATGCAGAGAACACTGTCCAGAACCCCCTTAAAGTTCTTCATGCATAAGGAGCAGAGGGCAGAGGCAGACGGGAACACAGGCATTATGAAGCTCACAAAACGACTCCATCAAGATTGATGGCTACTATTCCCAGGATGCACAGGGGCAGGAGAGATGGACACCTGTTCCCAGTACACCCATTTCCATCTATCCCTGCCAGCTAGTAGGCTGAGAACGAGAGCAACCTAGGAGCTACCCAGTGGTGTGAGCTCTTTCTTTAGTCTTCAATGATTTTTACCATTTCTTTGGCTTTCATTGTGAAATGATTTTCAGGGTAGTGAATGCACACCTAAATCTGTGTGCATGTCACAGCACACCCCCACCAGGGTCCCAGTGCCTTTGCCTGCATGGCATTCACTCCTTCTTCCCTGGTTCCCCGCTCCCAGCACTTTTTTTTCAATAACAAAATCCTTGATGTAAAATACTCAGAATACCAGAAAGGATTCAATACCAAGTGCTGGATGCAAACAAAGTTACTCTGATTAAGGGCAAGAGGAAGAGTCCCAAAGCCTGGCCTACTCCATCCTCTCACTTATCTCCCTTTTCCGAATGAACCCTCAAGCCTATCAACAGAGCATGGCTGAAGGCTGGGGCCTCAGATCACATGGGATGCAGAGTGCAGCTGAATTTTATGACTCCACCTCCAGGCTTAGCCCAGTGAAGCTCCGGAAATGATTCCTTCATGACTGATGGCTACTATTCCCAGAATTCAGAGCTGCAATCTTCCAACTTCTGGCTCTGAGATACAACCATGGGAGTCTGTCACGCGAGTCTATGTTACCCCCACTCGTGTGACTGCCTTAGAAAATGCCCTGGACCAGGTTCTTTGGTCCCACCTTGTCCAATTCCAATGTCCTCTGAGTAGGACAGAAAACGCACTTTAGTTACAATGTCTGCCCAACGAGCACATCTCATGACTGAATATTTAATATTTTTTTTACAGGAGTTTTGAGCATCAGTCAACAGCAAGACAAAGACTCACAGACCCAGAGGCTCATGGTTCTGCACATGTCCTACCTTCGGAGCGGTGCTTCTCCCCATAGTGGCGCTGCTAAAATGTGGGGAGACGGAGGGGGTGATTTTCTTTCGAGGCAAAGTGTCACTCAGATAGAGGCCTTCCTTATGCTGTTTTTTCCTTTCTTCCAGACTTCTAAAGTGCTTTAAAGCAAATAGAAAGCACAAGAGCAAAACTTGACTAACTGAAGCAGTCACTGAAGAAATGAGTACATATACAATTGATGAAAGGCATTTGGGAATTTTAACACAAAAACTATTTTAAATTATGCAGCTCAGACTTGTGTTTGTGAAGACGTGGGATAGCATTTGCTGAGATACAGAGACACTAGAAGAATTTATGCCTGAACCCAGAAAAGTATTTAAAAAATTCATCTTTTACTTTCATATGTAGTGGCCACTGCCTTGGGGGGTCTGAGGACTCTCCAACTACATGATGGTCACCAGGAGGATGTCGGAACAGCCAGTGATCAAGCAAGTAGGCAGTGCCTCCCCTTCTCTGTCTGGACTGTCTGATGGCACCGAACCCAGTGTAAGGAGAACAAGAAAAGGGAGAAGGAAGAGGGTGCAGAGAAAGATGGCGTGAACAAGAACGTTGCTCTAAATATGAAATATTTAAATCACTTAAACCCTCTCCAAATCTGCACAGAGTTTCCATACAAGGCATCCTTCTAGATTATGGTTGGATTGAAAAATGAGCTTGGTCAAGGAGCCTCCATTGTTACTCCTCACAGATTATCTCAATTTTTTCCTGCAGATCCCTAAGACAAAATTTTTGCCAGCTTGAAATTTACCCAATTTTTTCTTGGCCTCCCCACAAAATGTCTTCAATAGTACAGGGCTTTTTTTTTTTTTTTTTTTTTTCCCTAATGAAAAGTTCTTTAGGTCTGATGATATTTATACTAAGGTCAGGCTTTGTGCCTACAAATAATGCCCATCTGAGTGATCAAATTTATTATCAGTGTTCAAACATGCCAATCATGAAGAAAGTCTATCTTTTAATGTGACAGCTATCTCTTTATATTAGCTAATGTTTAATAACCTAAAAGTAGTAGGGGGATAGTTTTTTTAACATAAGGTAATAGAGAGTAAAGCTACCTTTACTTTAGTAAAGGGCCTGAACACAGAAAACCAGTGTGACTAGTTTGGGGATCTGGTGACTCTGACTCCTTAGGATCTTTTGGGGTCACCTTAATGTAGGAATTTGATTAGAGTTGAAAGTGGTCTCAAATGGAATTTTTAAAATACTCACTGTATTTAAAGGAAGGCAACATTTGGAATAATAAATAATTTATTTAAACATCTGGTCAATAGAAACTTATTCTATAGATCAAATGTACTGCTTGTGGTCTGACTTTGGACAAGCTATTTAGCTAGACTGAGCCTCAATTTCCTAAATGTCAATAAGAAGACATCTTTTTCATGGGATTGTTAGGAGGATAAAATGCGTTATTTATAACATGTTTAGGAAATTTTGACACACAGCAGGGGAATGATGTCTATGAATATTTTATGTCGACCCAACAAAATTTTTATACCATGAATGATCACCTTGAAAAATACCTGAGATCAGTTGTAATATTTTGGTTGAATGGAAACAGGTGTTAGAATATGAATCCAGCTCAAACATTACAAAAGCAAGAGAAAACAATAAAGGCCTCAACAATTTATAATTCCAGTACCCTTAGAACACACTAAATGCCCTTGAAAAACAAAAATCAAAAATCAAAAAAAACGAAAAACTTCAAAAACCCAGCAAAGGCATAGACACTCTAGTGTTATTGTGTGTATACGTGTTTAAATGCCTTTGGAAAAGATTCCACAGAAGGAACTTTGTTGTCAAGGTCAAATCCTCAAGTTCCTGGTTACCTGCTGCTCCTGCCGCTGCCTTCTGTGTTTCTTAGCGGGTAGAGGAGGAGGTGTGTCATTTAAAGGGAAAGAATGGACAGGCGGAGTCAGGACTTCGGGCCAAGGGGCTGATGGAGGTTGAGCGACAGGATGAGGAGAAAGGGTGGAAGGAAACATGAATCCAGAAGAGACAGGTGGTCTTTGCTTCATAGGAGAAAGAAAATACATACATACATACATATATATATGTCCATATGAAATAAACAAGACAAACAAGTGAAACTACAGATCTGATTATTCTGTTTCCTTAGAGTTCCATCAAGGAATCATACAGGATGGGCAGTGTTTGTCAATATAGCTTCTTGTTAAAATCCCCCATTGCAAGACACTTGGATTCATAGAAGGGATTTTAATGACTATTCTTTGTCCTTTCCCAGATGTCTTTCAAAGGGCTAATTAACAACAAACCAACATTCTGGAAAAGCTTCCGGGTTCTAAAGAAGCTAGGTTGGGTTGGCGTGATCAGACATACGTAGAGCTTTTTGCACTGACTTCACCTAGTACATACTCCACTCTGCATCCTCTATTTCATGGTTGCTAGCCTGATCACTGGTAGGACAGTTCCTCCCCATAAGTATTTTTCAAGCTCAGCATCACTCTGGTCCACCGGACAACGAGCTGCCACATGCACCGTCATTTTCTGTGTACCATGGGTTAATCGTGACATGAGAAAAGCAGCGAAGGAATGGAATGTCTGCCAACACACCTCTTTACTCTGTGGCTGGCTCAGCAGCACAGCTGTGGGAGGCCCAGAGGCAACTGCGTCAGCGTCAGCGGGGAACTGAGTGGAAGGGGAGAGACTGGTGGAATGGCCACAGGGCCCATTCGTGTCATTGACACTGATATAGCCCTAAAGGGAGGAATTCAGACGTTAAACATGAAGAAAGCAAGAGCTGAGGCATGCGAGAGTATTAATGCTCCCAGTACAATGGAATTAGCTTAGTGGCACAGCCATGTCTGTGATGTCACCAAATGCTCCATTATGGAAATCGTCAGCCGGTAAAATGGATGTAGGGTGCTTAATTTTGAAAAGTGATAGCCTACCCATTACAAATATTTCCTTTTTTCTGGTGAAGTCAAGATGACTACATTAAAAATAACTCAATTCCTTTGACTTAAAAATATCCAGAGGTATCAGCAAGATTCATTTGTTGTTTGGATGAGATTTACAACAACCACACATGCAAAACTGAGGCATAGAACTGACAAGGCATCACTGCCTCTCCAATTCGCCTTTTCCACAGATCTTTGCTTTTAGATTTTCCCTTTTTTCTTTTTCCTAACAAATTAGAGTCTGATTAGAAGTGGGCTAGGGGATACCAGTTTTGCACTGACATTTATCAAAGAGTCATTTGTAATGGAATTCAGTGTTTAGGTATTGTAACTGAGAATGAAAAGGACATAGTCCTCTCAAGACATCCCTAGCAAGAAAAATGTTTACTTACACACACACACACACACACACACACACACACACTCACACTCTCTCTGCATCTGCTTTGATACAAACATAATCCCTGATTAGGCTACAGCAAATCGAATGAAAGGCAGGGAAACCATTGAAACATTCAGTAGATTCATGTCATTTAAGTTAATGTTTTTCCAGTCTTAGAATCACATAAATGTCAAGTACATCTGATGTCTAAGGTGATGTGAATGAGCACGGAAAATCATAGCTTACCTCTTTCAGCATGTTGGGGTTAACAGGAAACCCTTTCCCTCCAGAGAGGCTGGAATATTTCTTTTCCAAATTACAAAGATTTTCCTTTTCCTGGTGGAACACAAAATTTATTAACTTTGGCTTTCCCTGAGGACTAGTGATGTCGAGAACTTTTGTATATGATTTATTAGCTACTCATTATCTTTTGTGAAGTGTCTGCATTCTAATCTCTTGTCTGCTTTTTTTTTTTTAAAGTATGGATTATTGTTTATGTAGTAGTATTGATTTGTAGGAGATATTTAAAATATATTCCAGATACAAGTCTTTCGTCACTTCCTTTTGAAGAAATTTCTGCTTACTCCAAGGCCATGGAGGTGTACTTTTATCCATAAGCTTTATCATTTAGCTTTCATGTTGAGGTCTAGAGTCTGTTTTGAACCTTCTAGGTACGGCATAAGGACACAAGGTGGTGAGGTTCCTATTTTTCCATGTTTGCCCAGTTTATCCAGCACCATTCATTTAGAAAATTTTCCTTTCCTTACTGGATTATTTTTGAAGCCATTGTCAAAAATCAACAGATCAAAAATTGTCAAAAATTGTCAAAAATCAAGCATAGGTCTACTTTTGGACTCTGTTTCATGGATCTCTATATCTATATGTATGCCAGGAGTGCACCGTCTTAAGTGCTATAGATTTATATTCAAGCCAAAATCAAGTAGCATAAATCCTTGAATCCTTTTCTTCTGACTCGAAGTTGTTTGGATACTCTGTCTTTTGCATGTTCATATACAATGGATGCTCATTATTTGCAGATGTCATGTTAGCTTGAACACTGAATTAGTGAACAGTGAGCCATTGTTCCGGGGGAAATACAGAGTTGGGCTCTTGTCAGCTGTTGACCACCACATGCTAATTAACTGAGGAACAACTTTGTTTTATGTGTTTCTGTTTAAAGACATCTTACTGTATTTTACACCTTATTTACATGTATCATTTTTCATGAACATGGACCTCAAAAGGCTAACAGCACAATAATCCATGCTGAGTGAAGCTTGCACACTAGACATATTTTCTCCCGAAGGCTTTCTTGAATTTAGGAACCCTGGACAATACTTGAGCACTCCGTCAGGGAGCTCTTTCACACAGCAAGTTCACCAAAAAGAAGCACAAATATGTGACAACGTGGTGCTAAGTCTTCCACAAAAACGGGTACTTGCTCATAATGTGAGAGCTGAGACAGGGAGAGAGAGAGCTGACTTCTTCAACCTTGGTTGACAACATACACGCTGATCAACTAGCTTTCCACTGCTCTGCATGTGTGTTCAGGAACCACGGCCCAACACCTAGTGATTGGAGGGTTACAAGTACATTGAATGAGAAGGCAAATTCCTGGAGACTGAATCGCAAGTAATGAGGAGCCAGGATAATGAGGATTTGTATCTGCACGAACATCTGCAGGGATTGAGAATTAGCAATAGATCCAGTTGGGAAAATGAAAATCTTAATGCTTTGGGGCTACATTCTTACTGTAGAATTGTGCTGGCTACACTTTTCACGAGGAAATGGTATTTCTGTGAGTCTGCTTACCCATTTTCAAAACCACTAAGACGGGCTTTCTCTTTTTTCAGTTAAATTTTAAGAAACTACCCTCTAATGTAAACTTTGACTATTGCGTGCAAAAAAAGGTAAAATGGTGGCAGGAGGCTAATGGCACCAGAGTGCATCTCCAGAACAAGAGGCAGGGATGGGAAATACAACTGCATCCAGAGATTTCTAAGTGCTGAAGCAGCAGGAGAGCGCGGTCAGGGATTGGTGTGGGCTAGAGAGATAACAAGTGGTTTCCAATGTCTAGGTGAATGATGAATTCGTTTTCTCTTTTCAAACCAAAAACAGCTTCATACTCCAGATACATTTCTTTAGGTGGGACCATCACACAACTGCGTCCTTTAATGCTTCATTCTAGACTGGGTCATTCTCCTGTGCCCTATTCTGGATCCATCTCATAGTCTCATGATGCCAAATGGCAGACAAGACTCAGTCCTGGGACTGGTCCCATCAACTTTAACTTTGGTGCCTTATCCCTGAAATGGGAATAGGCACTAAGTTAGGAAACTAGGCTGTAGGTTGGACAAAGGAATCCCTTTCCAGGTTATCATTTCAGGTGCAGGGCAGATGGGAACACAGACCCTGCACCACCCACGTGGTATGTCTACCCAGTCAATTACACCAAACCAAATCCAATGTGACACTGGCCAGGAAGACCTATATTCAAATAAAAGGAGTTCAAAACACCAGAGAAGCTGAGCCAAAATGCCTGACAGCAGAATGAAGAGCAGAAAATGTTTTACTATTTAGTGAAAAATAAGATTAATTTAAAAGAATAAAATCAGAACACAGAGTTTGGATTTTCACGCTGTTGAAAAAAATCAGGACAAAAACATCCTTGCTTATTTTCTGAGTTATAATCATTCACAGAGCATCAGCTTATGAATGTGGATAATTAAATATGACTATAAAAACTCTTAAATTAAAATTCATTAGTAAAAGGCACTTGCTTTGAAGGAATCAACTTTGCCTGAACTAAACCTGTGTTTCACAGCCCACAGTGTGGAAGAGGAAATACTTACTCTCTGCAGCATCATTATCAAGTTATTCTTTTCTTTCACAAAATGATCTTGTTCTCTCTGAGCCTGCTGGACAATGTGATTGGCTTGCTTTTTCAAAGCAGAGATTTTTTCCTGGAGAAAAACAGGATGGTAATTGAAAGATGCATATTAGACATTAAAAGGTTTGTAGTCTGTCCTGGAAAAGAGAGGAATGATAATTTTTTTTAAGGGAAAGGTGCAGGTAGGAGTGAAGATGAGCAGGCAGGCAGGAAGAGAGAGGAGAAAGAAGCATTTTATTTATTATTTATTTAGTTGCTCATCCTGATTGCTTTCCCCTGGTCCAGGTCACAAGCTGGCTCCCTGGGATGTATGTGGACTACACCGGTAGACTTAACTGCTAAGCCACGAGGGCACACCGAGGGAAAAAAAGATGTTTACAAGAGGAGTAACAGTGACCAAATTTGGGGTAGGTATTAGGCAGTGAGTATTAACCAGAGACTCGGGGGGCAGTTTATTTGACCTTTCAAGGCCAAGGTCTTTCTTTCTCTAAGGCCAGTAGAGTTCAAGTGATTAAACATCTATTTGAAGAAACCAGAAGTCAACAGGAAATCTTGTTTTAGACTGGACTGCAAATGCATTTATGACATCATCTTGGGAGACGTCTCATGGGAAAAAAAGAACAATGGAATTTCTTACTTAAATTGAGAACTTAGTAAGTCCCCTTCTCCATCTCCCCTCCCTTTAATTTTACAATTTCTTGCAGAGCAGTGGGTGTGATTTAAATTCTGGGACAAGTGCTGGATTCTGGGGTGGACATGTGGGTGCTAAGGATGACGTGGAGTCAGTAATGTCCATGGCATTCCACAGCATTCTTTTTTCCTCTTTCTTTTTTTCTTCAAAGAAAGGAAGGGAGAGAAAGATGTCTGATTTTGTTTTAATTTTTTTTTTTTTTTCCAGAGGAAGGAGGCAGACAGGAATGAAGGCAAGTAGGCAGGCGGGACAGAAGAGAGAGAAGGAAGAAGCGCTTATTTATCTGGTTGCTCATTCTGGTTGTCCCCCCACATCCCAGGTCAGGCAGGGCCTTGGGCCTTACGTGGATTACTCTAGAGCCCAAATGACACCGAGTCACCAGCGCATGCAGACAGCAGACAGACACACACCAGAGCTACGTCAGTACTTGGTCACGCAGCGCGGGCATGGTTTGACCTATTTATGCTGAACAAGCTCTGGCAAAAGCACCTTTCTGGTGACAATGTTCCGCTGATACTCGGCCACTTCACGCAGGAGCTGTTGGGTCAGATTCTCCTTTTCCTCATCGAGACGGCTCTCGTGCTCCAGCTGCTGGAATTCCAGGTCCTCAAAGTGCTTGCTCTCAACATCCAACCGGTCGGCATCCTTTGGAGAAAAGGGAATGAAAATGAGACGTGTCAGAATGATTGCAACCTTCTTCAAGGGAAGAAAAAAAACAAACACATGTATATATATGTATAGATATATGTATATGCACACACATATTTGTACATATGTGTGTCTGTATATATATATATCCACATTTGTATGTATATATATATATCCCACCTGTAATACTGATCAGGGTTCGAGTACCCCAAAGAGTGACTGCTAAAATGGAGTTGAAAGGGCTGGGATGGACGGGAGGAGGCCGTGAGCACTTATTGATCCTGGGGTTTAGACGACTTGGTGGCTGATGGAATTCTCGCTTTACTTGCTTTCAGTCCACTGGGGGGCATTAAAATGGATCACGACGTATACATAAGAATTCAGTAAAGAACCTAAATGTTAGCTGTAGAGGAAAGGTAGGGCCTAGTCTCTTGAGAAGATCCCTATCTTTCGTAAACTTCCAAATGGAACAAGGCTCTAGTGAGTAAAGTCAAGAGTCAAAGGTCGGATGTAAACTACTGAAGAGAGATTCAAAAGTTGGCCCACATCACAGACTAGAGGTCACCAAGGTGGGTCCTCTGGGATGTGAGGAGGAGATGTTAAGACTTTCTTTATCCTCGGGTTTAGTTTTTTTCTTTTTCTTATACTTTCTCAATAAATGTTCTCAAATGCACATACAGCTAGAGCAGCATGTCTGCATCATTTGACATAAATAAGAGTATTTTTGAGCACGCACAATGTATGTGTGTGTGTAAGGTCATCTTAAACAGGGCTTCTTTGCATACCCTGTTTACAAATCTATTCATCAGGAAGACAGAATTTAGCCGCTGCATTTATCAAAGAATAACTCAGAAGCTTAAGCACTATGACTCTGCAGATGGTCTTGAGGGCATTTAAGAAAGCTCAGAAATCATAAAAATCAGGTGGCCTAAAACAGGCTGGTTCTCCAACCTGCGTGATGGCTGAGGAGAGGAACGAATTTCTACCTGTGCAAAAATTGATGAGTGCTGTATAAATTATTCTATCTACTTAAAAAAAATCCCCTCATTTTTAGAGTCCTTCCCTGAACTACAAATGTGGTCTACATAGAGATTTAATATAGAATATATTTAATACATAATATATATTTAATATACTATATATATAATTTATATATAATCTCTGGCCAAAAGGAAGAGAAAGCTAAATTCCATGACTCCTGGCTACACAGGTAACAGAAGGTTTTCCCCTAATCAAAATATCAGAGAATTGGACAAATCAATATATGATCAATTAGATCTACACCAGTATTTAATCCCATCTCTGGTTTTTATGTAAGTGATAAACTAAGCTTTTTAGTCTTTTTATTAAATGGAATATTTGGAATGGAATGGAATATATGTCTGTCTTCTGGGGTGAATTTTATTCTGGGAATTATTCCTAGAAGGTTATTAGTTACATGAAATTAGAGCCAACACTGTTGTAACAAGATTATGACTTCAGCACAGACTGTGGAGTCTCACAACGTAAGAGAAAAAACAATGTGGAAAAGCACCTTCGGCATTGCTCCACTGTGTCTTTTACTTGGCCAACAGCAAAGTGGTTTGCAGTTACATTTCCGTTTCATCAGACTTTTTAACTTTTAAAGGAATGATTGAATTTGGAGCAAACCTAGTTACCACTGAAGGCACTAAGAGATAATTCAAATGTTATGGCATGAACGAACTTGTCAAAATAACAGATGAGCTGATGTAGTCATTCATTAAGGCCTACATACGTTTTTTAAAGTCTTTCAGTTAAGCTTGGTTTGTGGCGAAATGTTACTGAGATTAAAACAATATAACACATCTTTCCATAAAAGTGATTTTTAGAAATGATTTATAAATAATCTTTACTCAAAGTGGGTGCATGGTTTACAATATAAACACCTTGCTGGTCAGTGTCTCTACCTCTGGCTAATATGTAACGTGGGTTATTTTAACCACGTGAAGGTCGCAGAGTCGCCAAATATTTAAACCACTGCATGAAGGTTTAAACCCCTGCACACTTGGATGGAAAGCTGAGAATGCAAGCTAAGCACAGAATTCAGATTCTGCTGGTGCAGCCTCTGATCAAGTTATCTAAACTAGTAAATGTGTGCACATGGACTTAGACTGGGAGACAAGTTTGGAGAGGGGGCAACATTTTAAAAGATTTTAGAGAAGAACGAAAATTCAGGGGACAGAATTTGGGGACAAAAATAGCTTAACGGAGCACAGAATAATATATATGTATGTATACATATGTATGTATATATACATGAAGCTCAAAGTCAAGTGTATGATTAGTTGAATGAAAATTTTGACTACACTCACTCAGAGAACTTCACAAATCTCTACAGGCTGACAAGCTCAAAGTTCAGGTATGAAAGAAAATGAAACAGCAGTACTCAAGGAAATTCAGTATAATTCTTTTTTCCTTTCCAATACTTTTTCTTTTTTTCCCCTGCAAACATATAGGGCAGAAGTTTACATTCAGATCTTTATGTTTTCTTTGCCTAGAAGAGAGACAGAACGAATAGATGTGGCATGGCCAGGAGAGATTACCAGTAATCTCATAAGCACTCAAGGCCTATGCTGAAAGCAAATTTAAATGGAGCTCAGGGCTTGTTAACATTATCCATCGTATGCAGAAGAGTTAAACACTTCATGCACTTTCGGTATCTGGAAAATGACAGCAGAAATCATCTAGTACGATATCCCTGTTTTGTACGTGAGGCTACTGAGGCCCATAGAGGTTGAATGGTTTGTCCAAGATTAAATGATTAAATGCATTATAGCACCAGTGAGAAAATGGTCTAATTATAGATATTATGAATTTTTTTTTAAATTAAGAGACCCAAATCAACTATTCAGTTGAGCAAACATCACAAGCAGAAGAAAATGGTCCCTGCCAGGTGTCTCCTTCCTCTTAGGAGTGGAACCAAAGAAAAGACTTCTCTAACTTCAGCCTTTTACTCCATACCACTTATATTCCAGGGAAATATTAGTTTGCTGAGCCCATATTAACTACATACAACCAAGGCTGTGAAATCAACATCAGAAGAAAATTTAATTCTGACTCTAATGCAACAATTTAGAGGTAAGAAGCCCAGTCACCAATCCATAAGATTGTAGACACAAAATCATTCCATAATTTCAGATGAAGTATTTGAGACAACATAGTGCTTCAGAAAATGGATTTCTTCCCAGTGACTTATTTTTTAATTTTGTATGACTTACCACCAAATGAAGTTAGTTGTAATAAAATCAACTTCACTGAATCTAGTTTACATTCCTTGGAGAGAGACTTCGTAATGAAGTGACATTTTGAAGTGTCTGAAGTCTCAAGGGAAATGAGTGGGGATAACACAGGAAGTTCCTAGTATGAATGAACTTCTCATGATATAAATGAACTTTTTACTGAGTAAAGGGATTGGTGAAGTGTTGCTCTGATCATTTCTAGAAAATAGAATTAGCAGACGTCTTAATATGAGGCGAACAGAAGCTACCACCAGCCAGTTATCGCTCTGAAGGAAAGTGGTTTCAGGATTAAGAATTTTACACTTTGCTGGGAGAGGAAAAGGAGGAGTCTTTGCCTTTGGTTAGTGGAATGGGCTGTCTGCATTGTTTCCTTTCCTGTTTTGTAGTCTAACTCCTTAGAACATGCACAAATGTATGAGCTATCCTAGAAAAGCTAGATAAAACAAACGGTATGTATATACGTTTGAGTCCTGCTTATTGATAGGACCTACCAATTTTTATCTGAAACAGTGCTTATAAAGAATGCAAACAAAAATTGGATTAACTAGATGGAGGAAAGACTAACATGTATGATGCTGCTGCTGACTCTAAAGTATGAGGATGACTCTGTAAAATCAATGAGGAGAACTGAAAAACAGAATCCGGGCTCACTCTGGGGTAGTGGCAGTTCGATCAGCTGTCTCCGACGGACCCAGCCCACATACCACTGGGCTCAAATCCCAGATCCGGGGGAAGATCACCAATGTGAAGAACTAAATAAAAAAGAATAAAGTGCTTCTTCTCTCTTCCTGCCTGTCTGCCTACTTGCCTTCATTCCTGCCTACCCCTTTTCTTAAAAAAAAAAAAAAAGAAAAAAAATAGTAGACAAATACAAAAATCAGTTTCCCAAACTCTTGTGAACTGGTATATGCACAAATTATGAACTAAAATAATCTTACAAACACTATTCCTTTCCCAATCGTTTTTATCACAAGATTTTCAGAGAACCATGTCACTGCTGGGCAGAAGTATTTTTATTTTATGAAAACAATTCTTTTGAAAAGAGAAAGAAGCACCTAATTGTAATTGGGTGGTCATCTTGGTCATTCCCCACCCCTACCCAGATCCATGGGATGTACATGGACTGCACTCCTTTGGAGTCGGCTGCCCTAACCACTACTCCATCAGGGTTACTTTTTTTTTTTTTTTTTAAGAAAGAAGGAAGGGAGAGGAGGAAGAAACATCTATATTTCTTCAGTGTTTATTTTAGTCCCTCATTCTTTGTTCCTGGGTTGAGAACTTGGGTCCTTGGGCTTTCTGTGGTCCATATCCCAGATGGAAGGATAAGAGGTTTTATTGCAAACTCAGTTAATACACACAAAAAAAATGACTATAAGAACGAGAAACATTGGTGAAATACTTTTTGATCCAACAGTGTAAGAAATAATACATAACTAGAATAATTCTGCTGCCATTTAACCTGTCTGCACTGGGTATTCTTTATTAAGATGAATCTCTGCAAAACACTGACAAGTTTCAATGGGAATTTTTCATTACTCAGAGGTATCAGATATTTCTTTTCTTTCTTTCTTTTTTTTTAAAAAAGAGGAAGGCAGGCAGGTAGCAGGCAGAAGGAAGAGAGAGGAAGAAGAAACATTTATTTAGGTATCCCTTGCCCCCCACCCTGGTCCTGGGTCACAAGCCTGGGCCCTTGGGCGGCATGTGGGCTGCGCCCCAGGCGTGGGTTTAACATCTGAACCATTAGGACATGCAGGTATCAAATATTTCTGTGTTTTAGATCATCTTAAATATTTTCATGTGTGCTAGCTTAACTGATGTTTCAACTTCCACATTCCCAAGAAGGTGTAGACATAATCCCATGAAGGAAATTAGACAACTTTGCTACTCACATGGAATCATAAATTGTTAGTCACTCGGGACAAATGACTGTGAAGTGATGCCAGGACCGAGAGCCAGGACTGCTACTGACTGCTGTTTAAAGGTAAAAGCCAGCTATCAAGAGGTCATTAAGTGGCCTTACTGGTGTTGGTGAAACTCTCTGCCTAGGAAGCTTTGTTTTTCAAAGAGAATCAGCACTGGCGACTGGAGATTAATCTAATGCAGTTCGATAAGAAAGCCTAGACTGCACTAAAGTTTTAAAAATGGTGGGGCTCACAGAAGCTGTTGCAAGCGGTAGTATGGCCTATATCCTAGCTCTGGCTATTTGATTGCTGTGTGTGCTAATTAATTCAATATCAGAATGAAAAAGAAAAACTAAACAGTGAGTAGGGGTGTTGCAAATCAAAGACTAGGATAGTTTTTGAACAAAAGTATAAAATTAAACTACGGAAAAGAAAAACAATTCAAGGGCAAAGAGAACTCACGAGGCAGCAGAGAATGCAGGCAAAAATGTCAGTTGATTTAAAGGCTGCAGTCTGGTATGGACTATGTGTTGGGAATAGCTCTTTTGTTAGAAAAGGGCAACTCCAGAAATGTTTCTGCATTATAAATCAGGCGAAGGATTCTAACAGGAACCTTTTTTTACACTGATGAGCAGAGAATAATCTACATTGTCAGCATGCATATTTCTATTTTAAAAGGATTTAATGAGCAGAACTTAGGCAAATATATGCTCTGTGAAGTGAGAAGGCACAGACAAGTGGAACTTGATGGAAAACATAAAAATCGTTCCTGTTTGCTACTGACCCTCTTCAGTTGTTGCTGTAACTGTTCCCTCATGGACTCAGGACAAGTGTCCAGCTGGGTCTTCTGCTCCGAGTAAAGCTCCTGGAGCTTCTCTAGTTTTTCCCTTTCAGCATCAAGCTTTACCTTCTCCTGAAGTTCAGAAATCAGAAAATAGAAGAATAGAAATTACCTTCACACCCCAGGCAGGCGTTAGTGAACATTTCCCAAAGATAACACAAACAAGCCAACACACTCAAACTCTAGATTTGCTACGAATGTAGAAACATATCTTGTTAGCGACTAGGACACAGGAGTATATGTGGAAGTAAAGGCAAGGGGAACCCGTTCAAGCATTCTCAAAACCCAAACCATTCATGGGGCACTGGCAATGCCCGTCGTCCTTCCTTCCTTCTCTCCTTCCTGCCTCCATGTTGTAAGAGCCGGGGAAGCCATGATGATGTTGGTAGACAGTCAACAAAGAACAAAAGAAATGCCAACAAAATTCATAAGAGAGCCCCTCAAAGAGTCATTTGACAGAGAACCAGCCACAGGAAGGGAGATGTTTACCTTAAGTACTGTCGTAGTCCAATATGCTCAAGGCATTTCTTGAGCAAGCTTTGGAAATTAAAATGTTATTCTCAGGTCAGAGGTATGCTAGGTGAAACAGTTGATACCCCAGGTTACCAAAAACAATTCTAGCTATTTGGCAAATTTTGGAGCTTAAACAATTAGATCATCTGATTCCAAGGAAAGCATCTAATTCAGAGGCTGAGAGAGATTGTCAAAATGCAAGGCTGACAAAGCAGCAGTAGAAAGACTTATCAGGCAGTTCAGCTACACCAAAAGTGTGGCATTAACTGAGGAGACAAAGACTTTCCTACCATGACTGACAAAGAATGACTGAAACATGGACTGAAAAAAAGGAGTCAGAATAGAAGAGAATGGAGAAGATAACACTAAATTCCTCCCAAGTCACACACTCTAAAGTGACCCTGATGTTCTCTGGGGCACAGTAGGCAAATGGGGTCATACAGTGACCGTACAGCCTTACAACGCCATCTTTTAAATGGAGAAACAAAGCTTCCATCTGTTTTGTGTTAGTCTCCCCAACGTGTGTTCCCTTTATCATGCTCCTGACCCTGGAAGCGAATTTTAGACCTAATTTTCTCCGCGTCTAACACTTTCAGCCTACACCAGAGCATTTTATGAAGCACTACCATGAGCTGACCCTCAGTAAGCCAAATGACCACCATCTTGCTTTCACTCTATGTGAATTGGTAGAACTAAACTGGTTACCAAGTAAACTATAAAAGGATTTGTTTTTTTAAAATAGGATGAAGCTGTGAAGTGGTCCTCTAAAATTATACTTACTATCATTTCTTCTTCCAAATGGCCATGATTTCCTGTGTAAACACACATTTGGATTCCTTATGAAAGATGTTATAGTTCAAATTTATAAGCTCTATGACATCAATACCTATACCACTGCACTTGAGTTTACATTTTAAACTATTAGAAATATTCTAGAAATGCAGATTGAGATTGAGAAACTCCTTGTTGTTCAAAATTGTTAAATGTGAAAGGCCATAAAACTGAGACTCTGACTTCATTTATCAATTCAAACATGATTCTACAACTTAAAGCTGTAGTCGGTTATAAGCAAAGTTTCCTCAGTCTTTAATGGTGAGTTTGCTCACTGTGCTTTATATTGTGAAGAACTGGAGAAAGCAATTGGAGAAATTCACAGGGTAAAAAGGACTCAAGTATTAATTTACAGTAAAACTGAACATATGTACCAATTCAATTTACTCTTCAGTTTCAAAATGGTCATTTTCCCTTAATAAAACCAGCAATACAGATCTGTGGTCTTTGGGCTAAGAACATATTTCCTCTGTGTATGGATCAAAGGTTGCCCTATTTTTATAGCAAAAGAATTTCACCCCAAAAAATAAGAGTTCTCTTTCCGATACTGTATCACCCAGATTTCTGTAGCAATTCTAGTTCCAAACAAAAAATGATACTAATGAGAAAAATAATGATTCCAACAAAATACCCTCTAGGCCATGCCTTAAATTTTAAAGTTACATCAACAGAAATTATTGATAGAATATTTGATAATAGAGAAAAACCATATTGGCCTAAAACACAGGTCTCAAATCCAAAGAAATAACCAAGCTAGTCTTCTGCTGGCTCTCACTTCTGTTTTCTATGGTTAATAATAAGCACAAACAAACAACGAAGGAAAAATACCTTAGGTTTACATAGTGCCTTCCTTCTGAGGTGCCCAAAACGTTTCGCAATCCCATACAGGGGGGCAGTTAGAAGAATTACGCAAGCAGGCACCATGAGAACCTTCCGTTGCTTCTCTACGGGAAGGCTGTGCCCACTACTTGGCCTCAGAGGAGAAGCAGAGAGGGGCTGAAGCCAGGGCACAGGAAGTGAAGGCGGAAGGTGAAAGAAGGACACGGGCAGGTGGCTGACCATAAATCAGGGCCACAGAGGTGAGAGCAAGCACTTCTGCAAGCTAGAAGCGGACCAGCTGTGAGCCAGGAAGAAATGAATAGTTCTCTCTTCTATTTATTGCCGAGGAAGTTTTCAAAGGAAAGTTAGCTCCAGGCACAGCCGTCCATTAGGGCTGAAAGTATCACAGCAAAGGTACAAGTGATGGATAAATGAGATGGCATTCGAGTTCAGGAATTCTTCCTTCTGATGTGTGAGGTATTAAAAGTGGGTATTCTCTTTCTTTAGGTTTTCTGTTGTGGTTTTTATTTTTTAAGGGAAAGGTTATTCAGGCAGAAAGACAGAGAAGGCAGAACATTTTATTTGTTTTATTTAGTTGTTGATCTTGGTTTGTTCCCCCTGGCCCCAGGACAGGGACTCAGGTCTTTGGGATGTATGTGACTTGTGCTGGCCAGAGACAGTGGACGTATCTGCTAGACCACCAGGGAGCACCTCTTTCCTCAGATTTCGATAAACTCACCCATTCTAACTACTATGGCCACAGATCTTTCACAAGTACCAAAGTGGAAAGAATAGTGTACCTTCCTGTTTCAAGATTCATAAATCTAGTTTCAGGAAATAAATAAAATGCATTTTTGGTCAATGTAACTTTGTTGAAAAAGTAAGATGACATGGAACTGGAACACTGGAGGACGAGCCAGATGGACAAAGCATTTACAAAAGCAAAAAACGTGAGTCCCCCTGAGACACGGCTGCTTCCCTTACCGCCGGTCCTTTCTATGACCTGTCCCCACGATGTTCTGGCAAAATTCAGATGGGTCACAAATTCATTGCCAGAGTTCACCTATTTTTGCTTGTTTGTCTTTAAATTAGTTTATTTTTGGTTGTCCCCTCCAGCCCACCTCCAGCTCAGTCTCAAAACTGGGTCCTTGGGCTTACATGGTCTACACTGAGCAGTCGGCTTAGCACCAGAGCCACCAGGGTGCCCTCATTCTGCCTGTTTTGCATATTCAAGAGGGATGTTCTGAATGTGTATATATGGCTTAAGGCAAATTATCATGGACAAATAAATCAATATATAAAATCAGGTCTGTATTTGCTTCCATAGTGAGTTATTTGTTCACACAAAACAAATATTTGTAAGGGGACTAGAGAGAAAAGAGGGAACTTGCCCAATGTCCTCAGGAAATACAGGCTGTTTAGTGTTATGGTTATTAGTCCTGACTGTACAGTAATGTAATCTGGATGAGTTTTTAAATAGTCCATTTCCCAGGCTTCTACTTAGTCAGGAACTCAGAGGCAAACCTCTAGGAAGTAAGCATTTAAAAAAACCTCCCTGGGTTTTCTTATGTGCAGCCAGATTTGCATCCAAGACAATGAGAGACAAAGACAATGAACTATAATTTGATTTTTATAATAAGACACAGGACACTAACACAAGATCTACCAAAATTCACTCTGAAAACTTTTGGCCTCATTATCTTTACTTTGTAGAATAAAAGGCGCCTCTTACAAGCAACATCTCAATGGGAAAATTTTTACATTCAAATGAAATGCCTCAAGTAAACCAAATGAAAAATGAATAGTGTATGACATCTCCATTGCCACCTTGAATCTCAATCAAGTGCAGATGCAAAATGATGTCTAATCATACAAATGATCACTAGTGGCTATAAGTTTACCCTGGATAATTTGAGCTTGTACTCAAGAGTTGCCAATATTCTTGAAAGTTCTTAAAATTCAAAACTTGTACTAGGAACATTCTGCTATTTTGCTAGATCTGTGACTGGAAGACAGTATTATAACTTTTCTCTCAGAAGTTGTAGTTTTAAAGAAAGGAACTGTGATCTAACTGGTTGGCTTTATCTGAATTCCAACACTACACAGAAAATTCAATACCAATGAAAAAATCATTTACACTAAGTTTGCTAAGTTTGAACCAAGGTTATCCAGAAAAGATGCTTACTTTATTAGAATGTATGGCTGCCAGTAAAATAAAGGACACCCAGTTACATTTGAATTTCAAATGAAGAAGGAAAGCTCTTTTAATGCAAGTATGTCCCAAATAATGCATGGGACATAAATACACTGTAAAAAACTATTTTCTGTTTATCTGATATTCAAACTGAACTGAGATTCCTCAGTTTATATATATATATATATATATATATATATATATATATATATATATATATATATAAATCTGACACTTCTATTAGGATAATAAGCCCTTAAAAATCAAGCTTCATCTTTGTAATTTCTAAACTGCTTAGTACAGAACCCAGCACACACTAGGTACTAGGACTGCATTTCAAGAAACACTGGGTCACGTTTGGAATTAATGCAGTGATGTCTTAAAATTCACAGATTCTAAGTCATCATTTTTAAGTGCTGGCCATTAGTCTCTTCCATCCACCCTGAGATTCTCTTTTCCCTCTAGTTCCTAAATCCAGGGGGCAAACATCTTCACAGGTCCACAGAGAAAGCCAGATACGCTCCAGATTTCAAAATATTCTGAATTTTGTAAAGGCAGCACTGCTTCCATAGCATATCTTCTATGCCATTCCTGGTAAGGTGCCTTGTCTTTAGACACAGGACTATGTCTGCAGCTACTTAGGAAAGTTCATACCAATATGACTATCAGTGAAAGTCAGGTTTTGTAATTAACTAAGTTGTGGTGTTAATCTCATAAAAAGGACATTTTTTTTTTCTTTCCCATAACACTTTCCAGACTTTGGAGTTTGCAGAGGAAAGCTTATGGTGCTCATCAATGATGAGCATTGAGAATCTATCATCCTCTGTCTGCCTCTAAAGAAATCCTTACATTCCTTTCTCAAGATCCTGCCCCCCCCCCCCCCCCCACTCCCACCACTTTGTTTTCGACATTTTAAACACAAAACTGATGGATGTTTAGTACAGGAAAACAAAACTGGAAAATCAGAACATGAAGGATTTATGTAATTAAACAACACCAGAAAAAGTAACCCTAATCTGGAATCCTGCTGATTTAATCCCCAAATCCCACTCTGTATTTCCACTTCCTCCAACCTGGGAGCTAACTTTGAAATGTAAGAACGAGGCAGAGGAAGGGCTGGATCCCTTCTTAGCTGACTGTGACTTGGCCGAAGCTCTACACTCGAAAGACATGACTTGTCTGCAAAACTCTGAGTCAGGTTCTTTATGTGCCCAGCTCTGAGGGAAGCAGTGGGTGGGAGGAAAGTCACAGGGAAGAGAATAACAGGGAATAATACAATTTAATCATTTCACCATAATGACATATGTTTAGTGTAAAAAATGTAGTTAAAGAATTTAAGACTTCCCCCAGGAACATGCTGTACAGCATGGGATGATACGAGCCTCAGTTCACACCTTAAGCTTCTTTAGCTATTGAAGTGCAAAGGCCAGGCTGGCTGCAAATTATCATCACCTCTCTGTGCCAGGACAAAGCTTTAGATAAAAGATGCTTTGACCTTTATGACTCTATCTGGGGAAAGGAAAGATTCTTCAATCAGACTATGAACAGAACCTTTTTTAACCATTTTACTTCATTTCAGTACACTGCGCTTTGGGGTTTTGTGTGCTAAGAAGAGCAGAGATGAGACACAGAGAATCCAAAGACAGAGGGAATGGAGAAACTATTTTCAGTTTTGAATTTTTTTTCCTAAAGAGGAAGGCAGGCTGGCAGGAATGAAGGCAAGCAAGCAAGCAGACAGGGAGGACGAAGCATTTAAACAACATGTATTTGGTTTTCATTTTGGTTGATCCCCTGGGCCCTGAGTCTCGAACCTGGGTCCTTGGACTTTCCAGGGACTATGCCAGAGTCCCAGACATAATGCCTGAACCACCAGGGGGAACCTCATTTTGAATTCTTAATGCAGTCAGAAATAGACAAAGACAGAAAGAAACAGGCAACGGCGCTGGTGGACAGTCATGCCTTTGTCATCTTGCCTTGGGGTCAGGGAGCAGAAGGAAGGGCCTTTGCCCAAATTGAACTTTATGGTTCTAGAGACTTTCTCATCATCAACCACTAAGTCTCTTAAACCCAAACAGCTACAGGAGCAAAGGTAAACAATCCTCTTTCACTTGGACCCCAAGAAAACACGGTGGCCTCTGCCTACTCCTTCATCACATCAACACCTGCTCTGGCTTTGTGTTTGAGGTCGACTCTCATATTTGTACAGGGCTCACATGTCCATCATGACTTATGTAGCTACTATCTGACACACAACGGGCAGGTGGCATTTAACTCGGGGTCGCATGGAAACAGGCTCTTACTTCTGTCCTTGATGTCCCCACTTCTAAGGGCAGAGAAAGGGCAGCCAGGCGCTACTGTGACATGTTCAACAAACATATAATTGAACACGCCATCTCTATTTTAGGCTGTGGATAGAATGATGTCTATGGTTTAGATTCCATACGGCAACATAAGTGTAAATAAATAGTAATCATCTATCCCATTAATTAATTCATACTAAATGTGCAAACTAGAATACCAGTTTCCAAACCAGCTAGAAGCCACAACACTAGAGCTTGGTCTCCAGAGCCAAGGAAGCCACACTCATAATTTCACACCCGGATTTGAACTCCGAGGTGTCATTAAACGTGCTTCCTCTGACTCCAGGCCTGTCCTCCCAGCACTCAAGCCAGGCTTGCAGGATGTGTTATGACATCTGAATCGAAGCTGGCACGACAGGGACATCTTTTCAGGTTTTGGTTTTCTCATTCCAGTTTAAATCTGAGAGCAGCGACAGGTGGGGGGGAAAGGAAATGAGATGCAAAGGGGCAAAGGTTACTTCCTCCTTCTGTCTTACACTCTGGCTCGACCACGGTGTGGTTGCAAGCCCGCTGGCATGTGCTCTTGGGCAGACCAACCCAGCTGTCCTGACACTTGGCAATGCTCCCCGGGCAGGTGTTTGGCTCGCTGTGTCTGTGAAGGCCCGGCCTGGACTCGCTTATAGCAGGAAATCCAAGGGCAATATTCCCCAAGCAAATGGGGCCATAGTCTACGAGCTGGATAAACAGTGGCCATCAGTGCCCTCCTCTATTTCACAGGCGAGAGAGAGAAGCGAGTATCTAAGAAATCCAAAATCAGTGCAAGTTTTAAACTGTGATTCATAAAAGCATTAAAAAAAATAGGGCAACAGGAAGGGCTTAATCTGAACTGGAGGACAGGCCTGGAAGGGCTTTTCTGAGAAAGTGACACTGAACTTGTACCCTGAAAGACAGACTCAACCATGCATGGGACATGGCAGGGACAATGCCAAGGAAAAGAGGCATCTCCTGTTTTGAGTGCTGCTCAGAAGACTCATCAGAAGAGCACTGCAAAGCCCCTCTTGGGATGGGTGGCACCTTGGTCTTTAGTAGTTCTAACAGCGGCAAATCTGATGGCGTGATGGGTGGTCCAGGCCCACTGAAATGGGAGGAGTGGTTCATCGGGATGACATGAGTGCGTATCCAAAGGGACCAGTCTTTGAAGGGAAGAGAGAACCTTCCTTCAATGTGAAAAGAGAGAACACTGCTAATTTCTCAGTGAAGAGGAGCCAGGGGGAGGAAAATGGACCTGAGATTTGAACCGAGTGAAGGTATAAATAGCCATGTCATAAAATGGCAGAATAAATTCAAGGAGCAGTAATGCCACCAGCAGTACTGAGTCTCTAATTGAATTTGGTTGTCGAGAATAAGCAGTAACATCACCTAGTCCAGTCTGCTTCCACTTCCGTCATCCTCCTCTGAGGTCCCTCACCCCACGTCAGTTTCCACCATTTTTCACACCATGTGATGACAGACCATAATCCCACTTTCTAAGACCAACTAATCCCCTGACAGCTGCAGGAGCTGCTTCTTCAAGATCCCTCTGTCCCTTCTCCAATGCAGGGTCTCTGTCAAGACACCAAAACATTAACAGGAAGGATGGAGATGGCTTTTTGCTTCATGTTTGTGTAGAATCTGATGCTCAGGGAGAGGAATGAATTTATAGGCCATGCTTTATGTGGGCTACACAAAAATAAATTACCACACAGATGAGAAAGGCAGGAAAGGTCCCAAGGGATATGATCCTCCATTCCTATGTCCCACAAATTTCCAGGTATGACAAAAGCACTACATACTATTTAAGCAAAATACTAATAAGCACCAAAACAAAGCCACCTGATGCCTCAATGAAATTTTCTTGCAGTATCAGTACAGAATCTGGAAAGCAAAATTCTTGCTATATGGTAGGACTAGACAATCAATATTTTGACTTGGTTTTGAGATTTTAAAGAAAAATAAATCTATTACCCAAGTGGATTCTTTATGATTAAAAGTTTGGAGGTAGAATGAACACACCACATTTAATATGAAGAAGCTATGCAGCTGAATCTAAACAAGAAGGCAACCAAGAAATTGAGCTATAGTTTTGAATCTGACTTCGGTTTCTGACAATATCATTTGGAGCTCATTCTCTGGCAGCAAGATCAAATGCTCTTATTTATAGTTCTCCAACAAAGAAGAACCTAAAAAGGAAACTACAACCAACAGACATTCTTTCCACAGATTCCCACTTGAACTTACACAAACTGAAATTTATTTCTTTTTCTCAACACAGTGAGCAAGGAAGAATGTGTTAAAGGATCATTTGCTTTTTCTTTCTCAAACCAGAATTTCACTTAAAAGATTTTAGGCTTCGTTCAGTTGTAACTAACTCAGAATATTAGAAGAGAACAAGTACAATATTTTCCAGAAAAAACAAAAGTGCACAGCACACATAAACCAATGAACACCATGAAGTTAAAAAAAAAAAAAAAATCTAAGTAATTTTCACCCCTTCCCTCACAGATGTGAGCTAATCTTCAAATTGTAGCCTGAAATGTAGAAAGAAGACCTTTACCCAGATGAATGTCACCTGAGTTTCACACAGTTTTCACGAGGCAATGTGTGAGGATCCACTGAAAACTGATGCATTTTCCAAAGAGCAATGCACTTGCATTGAAGACAATGGTAGGGCAAGATGGATGAGATAAGTGGTCTCCATTCATCTTTTTAACACACAGAAAAATGAAAGGAAATGAGGCCGCCATATTTGAATACGCTCAAGTTAGCCCTACAATGGACCAGTGTAAAGAAATTTAGTTACTAAAATTATTCCTTTAAAAAAAAACAAAAAACAGTGAGATCAGCGGAGTAGAAAGACTGAAGGAAAAAAGCAACACACTTATCTCAAAGTGAGTAAGCTGCCTTGAATATCAGTTTCACAATCACATGGGCTCTAACTCAGCATCAGCTGCTCCGTGCCTGAGTGTTCTGAATTTATGACAACTTACCTCATCTTCTGACTTTCCTCTGGTGCCGATGTCTCTAGGCACATGACCCACAAATCCAAAACCATGGTAATTCAAACACAATTTAAATTCAATCAGATGGCACCACCATTTTGCCCAGGAAAATCGCATTCACATCTGCTTTTCTTTTACCTTGGTCTTTTCACCAACAATGTTCTTTTCCAGTTCTGTGATTTTCCGATTTAGATGATCCAAAATCTCCTTCTCTTTCATAAGTTCAGCTGTTTCAGATTTCTGTTCTCCGTCCAAAAGAGCGCATTCCATATCCAACTGAGGACACAAAATGAAGTTCAGAGGTGTTTTACCTTCAGGGAAATCGCCCACTTTAGAGTGTGTTTTGAACAGCTACAAGTTTCAAAAAGTACTACTGTATCTTCCCAGATGGTGGGGCCTAGGAATACTCCAGAGGACCCGTGTGGGGCTCAGGAGCCCTACAGAAGAAAGCTGGAAAGTTCAGAATATATTTGTTAAGAAAACTCATTACCCTATTATTTAAATTTTCTTAAAACTCCCTTTCTGCTAACTTCTTGATAGTTTGCCTCTGTGTTTAGATTCAAGCTTAAGCATCATCCATCATGGGAGCAGCCACATCTTCTGTGCTTATCCTTAAGCATGGGAAGTGAAATTATACTCAACCTAGCAAGCAAGCACTGCATTCCTAATCATGCGAGCAGGAGATGACTTTGTAAGAGAACAGGTGAATGGTTTCCTTCCACTTGTGGGGCTCTCTCAGTATAAAAATGCAGATCCCTTCTATGCAGAATTATTTGTTCCTCCTCCTCATCCTTCTCACCCCAAGATCAAAATTGCCCTTTCTTTAACCATAGTTAAAGAATATGTGCTTTTCTCCTCTCTGGTTTGCAAATGACTGAAAAGCTAGGTCAAAATTTAATTCTTAGGTAAATCCACTCCTCCCAGTGTCATCAAGATACTCAACTCATAGGACCCATGCTCAGGAAATGTCTGTTGAATTTGAACTCAAACACCTAAATACATGGTACCTCAGTCAACAGAACTTTTAGCAAGTCAGAAAGCACAGACTAGTCAAAACAAAGTCAGTTAGACAAAAAGGACATTAAAAATGCTTTCATATATTTATCTCACACGATTCAAATTTTAAAAAGCAGAAGGGAAAAAGAAAATGTAAAAAAGAAGTCATTTTTGCTAAAGAGATTTTTGCTCACGCTGCCTGCTATGTATCTTGTCTTGAAGGCCTGGGCACTAATATTTTTAAGCTAAAGGAAAGAAAATAAAAAGGAAGAAGGTGAAAAGTCAGCTCACGGGTTTATACCTCTCTGGAAGATTCATCCATCTGGTCATTTATGTCTTTGATTTTTTGTTCAAGTTCCTCCAGGTTGTTGAGAATTGTAATCCGTGTCTCTTCCATTGCAGCCAACTCCTGAATCCTTTGTTCTTCATTTATACCCTCTGGGGTCTGAGATTAGTCAACACAAAAAGGGCCAGTCACACTTCAATGCCAGAAATTTCCCAACTTATAAACCAGCCACAGACCTCATGTTTCACAGTCTCCATGCCTCTCTGGACTCTAAAAGCATTTTTGATTGTTAAATTGGAACTGCATTTTCCCATAGATCCTCAGCAGGAAGAGGTTAGCTCACAGAAACCAATTTAAAGTTATACATTAATATTCTTTTAAAGTTGAAATAACCAAGTGGTTATACAGATGAGGGCGTTCTGGTCCACAAAGGTTGTAGAGGTCAGCACTGTAGAGAACTAGAATTTCAACAAGACTCATGGACCTACTGGACATGCCACCTTCAGGACAAGTCCACATTCACTCTCCTCTCTGAGCAAGTACAGCACCTACACATCTTTGGAATCTCTGGCCCTTTTCTTGGTCCCATTGTTAATAAGATTATTAAATGGACATCCATGCTTATTTATTTCCTTTCCAATACAAGGTGGAAAAGCAAGGGTATACGAAACATGGTCCCATCTTACCAAAATGCTCCATAGAGTTAAAAATCAGACAATGTAGGCTTTAATACTTTGGTGACTCTCCAAAATATTGAAAAGTACAGACTGAATATTAAGCTAATTCACATTTCACCCTGTGTTAACACACTACTTACTGTCTTTTTCCTATAAGACCTTCTTCCTACAGGAATTTAAGGCACTAACTGGGTCCGTGGGCTTTTATGACATGAAATAATAGATCACTGGCTATCATTCACCATATCATTGCATGGAAAAACTGAGTTCCTTGGCAAGAAATAAGAAAGTCAAGAGAGAAATTGAGCTAAGGGAGGGCATACTTAACACCCTTGAAAAGATACCTCACAAAAACCAGGGAAGAGAGGGAAATTTTAAATCCTACACGTGGCTGAAATGTGGTTGGCCATATATTAAGAAGAGAATCTAGTGAGTTGAACGCACCTTTTCTTTCAAGAATTTCAGATTAATTTGGACTAGTGAAGGCCAGACTTTCTACAAGTCAAGGGATGCAGTATTTGTATATTATTTAATCTTTATCTCTCTTTGAAAAAGAAGCCACTTCTTTGCATCAGAAAGTCAATAATCACACAATTTCACCATTGAAAATTGAAACCAGCAAGCCAGGTAAATACATTATTGATGATGACTCACTAATCACTGAAAAGAACATTCAAATGAACCAAAGAAGCGACTATAATTGAGTGTACCTCACCGAGTTCACGTCACCTACTTAACAATCCTGAGAAGAAGACAGGCATCGTGTCCTAGACTTGCTTCATATTTTTATTCTTTACTCTACTTTGCTGCTTCTCAAGCTGACATTTATTTTTTTAACTGTCATCTTAAACCCAGCATTTTATCGACTAATAAAACAACGGTTGACCTTTGAATCAGACAATGACTCTCATTGTCCCAGTATTGAGGGGCCTGTTGTCAGGGGAAGGAATGCCTGTCACAGTGAGTGGCATTCCAAAGTCACTGACCAAGGAATCTGAGCAGGAAAGCCTCCCGAAGGCCAGTATGCTGTTAGGTTCATACTTCCTATTTGGTTTCAACTTCCAACATGGTTCAAAAATAACTCTCTCACTGGTGGAAAAGAAAGCATGAAGAGAAAACACAAACTGAACAATCTGCAAAGCTGTCAACTTTACATTGCAAGCAGGAGGCAAAGGGAGGTACTGGGGCCATTAGAAGTATTTGCATAACTCAAGTGTTTCTAGAAAACGGATCGCAATAGGAGTGCTTAATGAGGGACAATTTGAAAGCTGTTTAATAGCAATACATGCTATTGAGAAAATAGTGGGGCCCCCCCAAATTATTTATAGAAGGAAAAACCCTCAAAAGGTATTCTGTAACTGAACAGTCTGCGAAGGCAGGGGCTGAGGATGTTGTCTCATGTATTTCTAAAGAAAGAAAAGCAACAGAAGTCAAGGGTTTTAGTTTTATGGTGACCGAGAAAGCTGAAGTGTTCATCTATCTAGGATTTTTTATTTTTTTATTGTAACGGTCAGGCTTCTATTGAGTGTGATATGTTTTAATAAGCCCATTAGACAGGTATGTGCCTCCTCAAACATGTCATTTTTGAGGTAACTATTTCCACACAGAGAAAGGGGAGAATGAATAGGGACAAGAAACTTCACAGCTGTCCTTTTATTTGCAGATATCTTCTTAGAAACCTCTTGCAAATAAAGAAGGTTATAAAGGTGAGAATTTTCCACTATAAACAAAGTGACGACTCAAAAGGAGCAAAAGATAAAGTTCTTATTACAAGGTGGAAGGTGTGCTTTTTGAAGCTATTTAAGGTGATAGGTGGTAACTCAACTTATAGTAAATCATTTTGCAGTAAATGCAAGCATGCCGTACACCTTGAACTTAAATAGATTTCAGTTCATCAATTGTATCTCAATAAAATAGCAAGGGAAAAAAAGAAGACTTTGCCACTCTCGGTTTTTACCTTAGGTAGAGGCAGACAGTCTCATAAAACCCATTTAAAATGAGCTTATTTCCAAGGTCATCTGCAGCTTTCAGTAACAGGGAATGCAAGTTCCCGAATGGAAAATCTTGGTCTCCCAAAATATCATCAAAATCTTTAGTTCGGGTGACCGATTCCAAGATGGAGGACTGTTAACAACTCAAGCTCACTCCTTCCCACAGGCACAACAGAATATACCCCTTTAGCAACTACAACCTTTGACAAAGAGCAGGGACCAACATCTCCACACAGAGAAAGAACATACACATTTATAAATGGCAGGGAAGCTGATCTGTTGCCACATCACCCTGTCCCATTTGAAGACCCTGGGGCCGTAGGAAGAGAACAGTGATATGGACAATCTCGTCGAGCTGAAGAGCTTTCTCCCAGAGTGGGTTTCCCAAATTTGGGCACTGGTTTTCAGTTACTGAACCCAAAACCTTGGCATGGGATGGAAAGAGGGATAGCCTGCTTCTGAAGTAAGACTCTGCTTCCCCAGAGTCATGGCACTGGCGGCCTACAGTGCGGGGATAAAAAGCTTGCCCCCTTTGCCAGCAGTGCACTTGCACTGAACTGCTGGTGCTCAGAGCTACCTTTCTGAGGGCTGCTGGAAACAGCCAGCCAGACGAGCAGATAGATGAATGCTTCCTGGCTCTCTTGGGGAGGTGATACTTGGAATAGCAGTTTTGCCCACCTGAGGCTACTGCCAAGCACATTTGCTCTCTGCTTGGTTCTCTCTAGAACAATCCCCAGGGTTGGTTTACTGCCCCCTGGTACTGCTGGCACTGCTGCTCCTCTGGATGACTAAGGGATTTTCACAGGGCACTGTGCTGTATTACAACCAGTTCCTGGCTCTCTCTCTGTGACCTCTGGTGGGACTGCCACCTGCTTGAGGACTGGACACACAACTCTTGGGTCTCTCTTCTTGTGCCTTATTCACGTCTATTACTCTGGGGGAAATGTGTGCATTTCCTCCCCTAATGTCAACCCCTAATGCCAAGCCTGGACTCTTAGGCTTTGAAACAGGGCAGTTTCCAGAGATTCAACAGTCCTGTGAGTGCTGAAATCACACAACTAAAGGAAGCCCAGCATTCCAGGCCAACGCCCAGGCCTACACTGTACAATCTGACAGCCTAACAGGAGGCCTTTCCCCCAGGAGCCTAACCCACAGGTATAAACACAGAATGCCAAACAGATCAAAGAGAGAAATATATGCAAAAAGATGGCCCAGAAGGAAACTCTAGGGGAAAATCTGAATGTGACCAACAGGCCACATGTTGGGAAACAAAACAAGTCTCAACAAATTTACAAAGTCTGAAATTATACCAAGTATCTTCTCTGATCACAGTGGCATAAAATTACCACCATCCCCTCCCTGTCACCCCCCCAAAAAAACTGGAAAATTCCAAATTACATGGAGGCAAAACAATACACTTCTTAATTATGATTGGGTAAAAGAAGAAATCAAAGGAGAAATTAAAAAGCAATTAGAGACAAAAAATAATGAAGACTGAGCCATTAGAACTTATGGGATACTGCAAAAGCAGTACTAAGAAAGAAGTCTATAGTAACCCAAGTCTATCCCCACCCCAAAAATAAAATTGCCAACAATCCAGCCCTACATCTAAAGCAACTAAGAAAAGAACAACTGAAGTTAAGAGTCAGTAGAAGAAAGAAAATACAAATTTGAACAGAAATAAATGAAATAGAAATCAAAAAGAGAATTTAGAAGATTAATGAAACCAAAAGCTGACTCTTTGAAAAGAAACAAAAACAAGATGAACCTTTGGCTAGGTTCACTAAGGAAAAAAAGAGTGAAAACTCTAATAACAAGAATCAGAAATGAAAGGGGAGAAGTTACAATGGATACCAGAGAAATACAAAGCATCATAAGAGATTACTTACGAATAGCTTTGTGAAAATAAATTGGATAGTCTCAAGGACAAGAACAGAATTTTAGAAACAGAGAGCCAACCAAATTGTTTCAAGAAGAAATGGAAAACCTGAACAGCCCTATCACAAGCAAGGAAATTGAAGAAGTAATCAAAAGTCTCCACCAAAATAAAGACCAGAATCAGATGACTTTACTAGTGAGTTCTGGCAACCCTTCAGAGGACAATTAAAACCTATTTTCCTTAAACTCTTCCAAAACACTGAAGAACGGGGAATACTTCCAAACACTTTCTATGAGGTCAACATTACACTAATACCAAAAGCAGAAAAGGATGTCACCAAAAAGAAAACTACAGACCAATATCTCTAATGAACATAGATGCAAAAATCCTGAACAAAACATCAGCAAATGAATCCAACAATACATCAAAATGATCATCCATCATGACCAAGTGGGATTTATCCCAGGGATGCAAGGATAGTTCAAGATATGCAAATCTATTAACGTGATATAGCACATCAACAAAAGTAAGGGGAAAATAATTGTATAAAAAGATGCAGGGAAGCATCTGACAAGATTCAGCATCCATTTGTGATAAAAAACCCCACTTAAAATTGAGACAGAAGGAACACACCTTAACATAATAAAGACTGTGTGTAATAAATCCACAGCCAACATCATATTCAATGGTGAAAAATCTGAAATTGTTTCCTCTGAGATAAAGAAAGACAAAACTGTCCACTCTCTCACTGCTATTCCACATGGTACTGGAGGTCCTAGCCAAAGCAATTAGGCAAGAAGAAGAAATACTAGTAATCCAAACTGGAAAAGAAGTAAAACTATCACTATTTGCAGATGACATGATAACATATGTAGAAAACCATAAAGATGCCATCTAAAAAAAACTACTAGAATTAATCAATGAGAACAGTAAAATGTAAGGTTACAAAATTAATACACAAAAACATGCTTCATTTTTATGATTAAAGAGAATGAAATCAAGAAAACTATTCCTTTTAGAAAAGAAACAGAAAGAATTAAATACCTTGGAATACACTTAACAAAGGAGGTGAAAGACCTATACAATGAAAACTATACGATTTTGTTAAAAGTGGTAAGAGAAGATACAAAATGACGAAAGGATATTCCATGTTTGTGGTTGGGAAAAATTAACATTGTCAAAATGGCCATCTTACCAAAAGCAGTATGCAAGTTTAATGCCAATTCCATCAAAATTCCACTGGTGTTTTTCAAGGATATAGAATACAAAATTTTTAAAATTTGTCTGGAATAGCAAAAACCCTGAACAGACAAAGCAATCATGAGAAAAATGAACAAAAGTGGAGGTATAACTCTCCCAGATCTTGAGCTATACTACAAAGTGATAGTAATCAAAACTGTATGGTACTGGAATAAAACTAGACACAGCTTGATGGAACAGAACTGATTACTAGAAATAGACGCATATATGGTTAGTTCATTTATGACGAAGGAACTAAGAGTATACAATGAAGAAAGAAGTCTTTTCAACAAATGCTGTTGAGAAAACTGGACAGTCACATGCAAAAGAAGGCAATTTAGATGACTCTCTAACACCATTCACAAAAATTAATACAAAATGGATTAGAGACTGATGTAAGACTGGAAACCATGAAACACTTGGAAAAAACATAGGCAATATGTTTCATGACTTCAGCCTTAGAGAAGTTTTGAAGACAACTCCTGAGGTAAAAAACAAAAACAAAAATAAACAAATGGGACTTCATCAAACAAAAAAAAGCTTCTGTACGGTAAAAGAAACTGTCACCAAAACAAAAAGACAACCTATTAAATGGGAAAGGTACTTGTACATTATACTACTGGTAAGAGCTTAATAATCCAAAATATATAAAATACTCATAAAACTGAACAACAGAAAAATAACCCTATTAAAAAAATGGGCAGGACTGAATAGACATCTCTCTAAAGAAGACATACAGATGAAAAAACATGCACATGAGAAGATTAGCTTCCCTGCTTGTTATTAGGGAAAATTACAAATCAAAACAACAACAAGATATCAACTCACACCTGTGAGAATGGCGATTATCTAAAAGTCACGAAACAAGTGTTGATGAAGATGCAGAGAAAAGAGAAAACACTTATAAACCGTTGATGGGAGTGTATAATGGCTACTTTTATGGAAAAGAGAATGGAGAGTCCTCAAAAAATTAATAATGGAAATCCCACATGATCCTGTCTGCAATCCCACTTCAGGGATTTTCAGAGATATATGTACTCCCATCTTTACTGCCTTATTTAGAATAGTTAGAAACTGGAAACTTCCTAAGTGCCCATTGGTAGATACATGAATAAAGATGTGAGATATATACTATCCACTTATATATATATATATGTATATATGTATATGTATACACACATGTACACTATAGAACACTACACAGCCCTAAAAAAGATGAAATCTTGTCATTTGCAATAACATGGGTGGGGATTATGCTCAGTGAAATAAATCAGAAGGAGAAAGAGAAGTACTAGATGATCTCGCTCATATGTGGAATATAAAGCAACAAAGCAAAGGAAAAGATAATAAAATCTACCCAGGGACATTGATAACAGAACTGAACTTACTGGTGGGCGAAGTGGTGGTGGGGGGCCAACGGACAGCAGTGGATAACTTTTGGTAATTTGGTGATGAATATAGTGTGTTGTTAAATGTTTGATGAATGGTGAACCTGCATATATGGGTTAATTTTTTTTTTTTAAATTACAGTTACCTCAATAAATATTAAAAAAAGAAAAAGAAAAGAAATTGATAGGTTCTGTATCAAATAAAATTTGTGGAAGATCAAAAGAAAAACATTCTTCTTGCTCCTGTCTCCAGGTCTGTCTTCAAAAAGCAATCAATGTGTCCATGTAAAACTCAAGCTCCGGAATTGGTCTCCCTCTCCCTTGTACTATCTAAGATGCAGGGTAATGCCCTTGATGTGTCCTGTCTGAACAATGCGCTGTCTTCTAGCCCTGACATCAGCGGATGCTATTCCAAAATTCAGGTCTCCTGTTCCACAAAAGCAAATGTGCTCAATGAAAAGCATCCATCAGGGTGTTCATACACCAACAGCTTTTTTATCACACCGATCTCCCAAAGGGAGTCCTTAAACTGCCCAGCTACCTTTTTTAATGAAAATCTGGCAGATCTTCATGAAAGAAGAGATGGGAAAGGACTGAAAATGAAAAGGTAGTCAAGGGATGTCAGTCCTCAGGCTGATGACAACAGTTCAGATTTTAAATGGGTCATTTACTTTGCCTGAACACACACAACGTTTTTTTTCCCTCCAGATCCTAGTTTCTGCCAACTGCAACTTTCTGGTAACAGAAATAGGTGTCCCAAGGCAGAACACAATAGGTAGATAACTTCTGAGTAAGAACATCCAGTAGACCAAACAAAAATACAAACCAACACAAACAAATTCTCCTGCCTAAGGCTCAATGTGATAAATCACCTCCAGAATTCAGCACCAAGATTGCCTTTCTCTAAATCAGTCTGTGCTCTCTGATAACAAAGAAGGTTGACTATCTATTTATTTGTATCATTATTCTTGTCCCTTTGGCTATGATTGCCCAGAATTTGAGAGCTGAACTTAATGATCAGTGTTACTTAAATTAATGCATTAATCCTATTTTTCCTTAAATAGGTACATTCTTATGATTATGGAACCTGTCTTTTCCTAATTATTATTTTTGGTGTTCTAATTTTATTCTAATAAAATGTACATCTTTTATTACTTTCTCACATATCCTTTTTAGAAAGAGAAAGACATTTTTTCTATTTTACAGAAATGTTTCAACCCGTGGGAACAAAATAACAATCATGGCAAAGGATAGACTTTAAACTTCATTTAAGAAATCTTCAAATTTAGAAGACATTTTAAAATCAGTATGCAGCCCAAAGACTAAGGAATAATTATAAGACTACATGCAAATCTCAGATTCCTATAAGTCAAAAAAATATGATAAAGTCAAAGGGATTTATGATAAAAACTAGTTTCCTTTCCACAAATAGTTCTTAGAATTCAGTAAAGAAAAGAGTCAAGTGTGGTTGAAGACCACGAATAAGTCCAAAATGCAAATACATCTAAAATTATGAATATATATCCAACTTTATGAATAATTAAAGACAAGCAGATTTAAATGCCTATCAAATAAAAAACTAAAATAGCAAATAAAGCATTTCTTTTGTAATATGCACTCTTTAAAAGTGAGTGGAGAAGAAGGGATGCTCACTAACTTTTAGAGAAGTGTCCCTGGAAAGGTACAGTCTTTTGAGAGTGTCATTTGGAAATACTGATTAAATGAGTAATGATACCACTCTCTGACCTACCAATTCACTTTCAGTAAGTAATCTACAAACACATTTGCACTGTACTGTGGTGTCCTAGCGGGCTAAATTTACTGTGATACAGTCCACATGCATACCAAGGTCCCCTGTTCAAGATCTAGGCCCCAAGGGAAACATCCAAGATGAACAACTAAATAAAAAATAGTGCTTCTTCCTCCTTTCTCTTTCCACCTGTCTGCCTGCTCGCCTTCATTCCTGCCTGCACCTTTCCTTTAAACAAAAACAAAAAATTGCAATATATTTACAAAGACATCTATCCTAAAATAGTGGCTGCATATAGATTTTATTAGCAAAAAAGTGCAAAGAAGTAGTATTTCCAAACCACAGACTACGTGTTAGTCATGAAAAAGGAGGGAGAGCTATGTATCCAAATGTGCAAAGATGCTCAAGACATTCAGTAAGAAAATATATGCAGGTTGCTGTGTGAGTGTGTGTGTGTCTGCCTTTCATATATAACTATATATGCACAGAAACTATTAGCACAACAGGTGAGCCACTTTAACTGTGTTTGTGTCTCATGCATATAACTGGGAGGGGGCAGGAAGGAAAGAAACTTCTCTTATTCTGCACCACTACCGTTTTTTTCTTTATAGTGCAAATATGTTACCGTGCAAATATGTTACCGTGCAAATATGTTCCTTTCTAGAAAACACCCTAGTTGGCTGTACCTTGTGTGGCTAATGACCTGGTTTAGTTGAGGGCCTCTTAAATCAGAGTGTCACTGAGAAGACTCTGGAAATGACTTGAAAAAACAAACTCAAGTCTCTAAGCCAGGGCATATGCAAAGCCTTACGTCCTTAACCTGGTCTGCGTGCTCTGTGAGCTTTACCTTCGGGAGGATACTTAGGTAAGTGGACTCGCCAGATGCTTTCAGAAAGGCAGAGGAGGATGGCGGGGGCGTCCTGGTGAGGGCCCCCAGTGGTTCATCATTCCTGACGCTCCTGAGGGACAGAAAGCTGGAAGTGCTCTGACTGGGACTCCCCAACAGTGATGAGTCCGATTCCTGGAGAGCGCCTTGCTGGTGGCACCTGGATCTGACCTCAGGGCTCACCAGGGCATCTTCAAACACGGACTCCTCATCCGAGAGCTGCAGCTTCTCGAGCTCCTTGTTGATTTTCTGTACATCAGCTACGGTGGTGGAGAAGCGGCTGTCGGGCTTCGTGTATTCCGCACAGAGACTGAGGATGGTCTCCAGACGCTGCCTCTCCTAGGATGCAGAGGACAGGGGAAGATCAGACAACTGTGAGGACAGAGACAATCCCAAATATAAAAGGCTGAAGAGGCTGGAACCCCTAGGGGTGTCATCTCTCAGGAACATCCCATTGGTGGTGACCACGTCCCATCACCTTTGATGGACACATTTAAAGTTTGGGGGGAAACCAGGGAGAACAATGCCTGATTCTCCTCCCAAACTCAATTCTGTCTGCTGGATTTGTCGGTACACAAAGCACTGCGCAAGCCCTTTCTTGACTTTTCAGTTCCCCAAACACTTCTGTCTTCATTTAAACAGAAAATGTCCATCTCCCTTCCCACTCTCCACTGCTCCCCCATCAGTAATGTCTAGCTCTTTCTCCACTTTAATTTTCTGACTGCCCATAGAAAGATCATTCTGTTAGATGCACAGAAAGAAAAAAATGCTGCTGAATCTTTTCATTCAAACATCATCACTAGGTCTTCCTTTTTTTTTCCTTGAAATACTCCAAAACTTCCAAAACTTAATTTTTTCTGTCTTGTCATCACATAAGATTTTTCCACTGACTTCTCATAGGAGTTAAGATCAAGAAAAGGAGACTAAAGGAAAGTGAAGAGCATTTCGGATCATGTTCCGATGGAAAGGCATTCACGTAGTTCAAATTCTCAGAGCGTGAAACCTCGGACTCACTTAGCTGGAAAAGAAAATGTTCGTTTGTTTCATAAATACTGATAATGGCACCCAGGGTCCCTTCAGCCCACATCGGTAGATGTTTACGATTTTTGACTTTAGGTAAATATATTCTGTGCCTTTGTGAACAGCAGGACAGGAGTCATAAAAGGCTTGTCATGAGCCTGAGCCTCGACAGCTCTGTTTGGGGCGGGGACGCTCAGCACCTCCAACGCCCACACGCATTCCAATGCCAAAGTGAAAAGAAAAATAAAACAACAAAAGCCATCTGTTGTGATTACATCTACCACATGCAAGAGAGAATTCAAAAGCCTTCCACAGAATAACGTTTTCCAAATGACTGCAGCCCAAAGCTGCTGTTTTCAATTTCTAATTGCAGCTAGTTGTACCTACAAAATTCTGCAGGCAATTAGCTTTTTTATTAGTTGAAGGAGCTGCAAACAGGAACATAAGCCCTGGTTTCCATTAAATACATTCGTTAAACGACAAGGAACACGTCACTGCAGTTGTGTCTGACTTTGATCCGTCCTCGACAGAACCCC
>RJWH01007623.1:0-38229 GCA_004363575.1 Solenodon paradoxus | reverse complement strand
AATGGGCTCCAAGTCTCAGGAAGGAAACAGGCGGGGTCTCTGCTGCCCCATCCAGCTGTTGGGTCTCATGAGGGAGGAAACCTTTTCCTGAAGAATTGTTTTCTGTAAAATGCCTCAGCGCCAACACAGAAAAACACCTGACATTGAATCCAAAACCTTCACAGCTGCAAAGGATCCAGAAATTACGACAGTTTACCAACCACAGAAGAAAGCGTGGTGCTCAGGCGTGAGATTCTGTGTTTCACGGAGCAGGAAAAGCGAGCCCCGGAAAACACAGGATTCTGGCTCCCGGGCCTCAGAAAATCCCAGATATCGTTTTAAAGCAAAAGACACAGATTTTCTTGATCATAACTTTCTACTAGCTGATGGAGAAACTGGGGGGCTCTCCCCAGCACCCCCTTGGTTCTTTGACTGGATGAATAATAAACTGACAGATTAGTCAGAGAAAAGACAAATGTCTCTGGATGCGCAGGGAGGCACAGGGAATATGGAACCTGAAGTGTGGTCAGCACAGTGAGTTTGTATGGATTTAGCAAGGGGACATGCACCTGACAGGAAACACGCTTGGAAAGATTGTGCAGCCAACGGACCTTGGGTATCTGGTCTGGTGATGGGCTTTCTCTGACCTCCAGGTGCAGGGAGACGAGATCAATGATCTCTTTTCAGGAAGATTGAACCAAGTATCCTTCTTGGACTTGAGTTTTCCCAGTGTCTTTGATTCAAATCATCTGCACGCCACCGTGGCACTTGCTGGGTAGCCTGTCCTGGCTCCCTACGTCATCTAAAATGTGCTGTGTTGGCAGCAGGGAACTGGCACTCCCCAGGGAAGGGTGTGACCTGGGGTGGATACTCTGCTTCCAGAGGGCAGCAGGCAGGGCCTCCCCACACTGGACTGCAGCCAAGGGTCAGTCTCGAAAGCTTTGACCCAGCCACCCTCCATCTCTTCTAGAACACTGAAAGCACCTTACTTCAACCATGACTTATGAGATGCAGTTTAGCTTGAACTGAGCCATGTGCATGCCAGAGTGTCCTTCCTGCTCCAGTAAAGATTCCTCTCTGTCCACACTTGTCAGGAGGCTGAGATGCCTACTTATTGCTGAAGCGTCTTAGGATAACCAGGGGCAAGGAGGAGGCAGGGGCCACCCAAGACTGTCCCAGAGCTCCCACATCATGCCAGGTTAGTGTCAATGTTAATGTATGTTAATGTATAATTGTCTCTAGCATGTGTGTGATTCTGTTTGCATTTGCGTATTCTGTGTTTGTTGTCTCTGATTATATGTGTATATATCTGGGTAAGTTGTGTAAGTCTGAGAATGTATTTCTATGTGAATGTGTGTCTATGTATTGTGCATGTGTGAATCTGTGTATGTATTTTTGAAAATGTATCTCTTTTTGTGTCTAAGTGTGTCTGTCTGCGTGAAGGCTTGTGTCTGAGTGTGTGTGTGTGGCACAGAGAGTACCTGCTTTATCAAAGCAACTTCCCTTGACAGGACAGAAGAGCAGGCAGAATTGAAACTCAGTGTGCTTACTCTCCCTTCCTTGGTGCGTAACGACACGATTTTATTGGGGAGTCCATGTCACAGCCATGAAAGTGTGTGATTCGATGGCTATAAAGGGGAGGAACATGACCCTTGAGCCACTTCAGTGCCTCATCCCTCGATGGTGCCCATTTCAGGTTGGCTTCCTCTCTTTACACCATTCAGAAGGGCAGGCGCAGCCGCCTGTTTGCATTTGGGCTGGAACCCCAGGACCCCTCTAGGCTACCTATCGGTGCCGTGCAATCTGGGGACATGAGTCTCAGCAGAGGGCCTCTTACTGGTGCTTGCCTAGCTGTCTGTCCGTAGCAAGAGTTGTGTTCATTTGTACGCTCTGAGTGTGAATCACTTCTCTTGATGACACTCGTTCTTCATCCAGGACCATACTGTCAATGCATTTACAGACCACGTTGCTGCAGAGGCCCCAGCCAGTCCCCAGGAGGGGGCCTCGGGGCCTCCCCCCCAGAGGCCCTCAGCGGTTCCGGATTTTCTGGTGGTTCTTGGGCACCGCCACGAACCTCAGCTTCTTCATGATGGCGGGCCAGCCCAGAAGCTGCTGGTCCCACAGGTACTCAGGGGACAGCACCTTGGTGGGTTTGTGATCTAGCAGGTACCTGTTGAGGTGGCTTTCGTCGTGCCACACGGCCTCAATGCCATTAGCCTTGTCCACCATCATCGCCTGGTAGCACGTGGCGGTGAGTCGGTGAACCTCTGACACTGACCCCCCAAAAAGGGCTCCCATGTAGTAAAAATCGCCCTCCTCCTGGGAGATGTGGGCCTGGGACTGTGGCCGGCGCTCGTAGGTGAAGGCCCTACGGTCCTGCCCGTAGAATGCAGGGTGGAGGGTCCCAAAGAGTGGGGACAGGATCTCCACGCCCACGTGGTCCCTGAACTTCATGTCCACATCGGCGCACACGAGGTAATCCACCTCGTGCTCAAAGCGTGCGCAGGAGCGGCTAATCATCTCCATGCGGCGCATGGACACATCCTGCCAGCGCTGGGAGCTGTGCTCCTGCAGGACCACCAGGCGCCGGCCCTGTGTCAGGGGCACCTGGGGCACGTCAGCAGGTCGGTCGGTGAAGATGTAGTAAATCACCCTGTGTCCCACCATGAAGTGCTGCTCCGCCGTCTCCAGGAACAACTGCAGGAAGACCACATATCTACAGGGATGCAGAGAGCAGGCAGGGAGGGGGCGGGGAGTCACTGCACAGTTGGCAACGGATCTCGAACCCTGGGGGCGCCTGGACCCTGTGTGCATTCTTCAGGGAGGCAGGCCCCGGGCTCATTTAGGCTAAGGCTTCTCTACTGTCCTGACCTGTTCAGTCAGGGCACCCTGCCTCCCCGGTCCTCTGCTCCTTCTGGTGATTGGGGCCCTCAGCACTCTACCTTACAAAGGAGAACCGGAAGCTGAGGAGGGTGAAGACCTGTCTAGTCCCACTTTCAGCAGAGCTAGAGCTGTCACACACAGTGCAGAGCTTCCTTCATCTGCTGCAGAACAATCCTCTGGATACCGTCCCCAGGACAGTCCCCCGGAAACCTTTGTGGGTGACCCCTCC
The DNA here is from genome assembly GCA_004363575.1 of Solenodon paradoxus. Classification (NCBI taxonomy): domain Eukaryota; kingdom Metazoa; phylum Chordata; class Mammalia; order Eulipotyphla; family Solenodontidae; genus Solenodon; species Solenodon paradoxus. The sequence goes on along the minus strand of RJWH01007623.1, from coordinate 35,138 downwards.
CCACTTGTTCTAAGCTTGTGACCTGCAGCACAACCCTGGTTGATGGTCAGAAACAAGAGGGCATTGGTCACTAGTCCCCTGGCTTCAAGTGGGCTGTCCCAGGTCCGCCCCACCCCCAACCCTGGCTTTAGCTACAAGCCAAGGCTGCAAGGTGTCTTACCAGTTTAAGTAAAGTGCTGATTTTCCTGGGCGGTTTACCTGAACTCTCCCTGGGTCAGGGATCAGATCTAATAGCAAGCAGGGAGGGGAGACGAGGGCCTCAAGGACTAGGCTTGTTTAGACCAGAACCGCTGACCCAAGGACCTAGATCAGGCCATATCTCATTCGCCTAGAAATCTTCACCAAGTACCTCAAATGGCTGGTCCCTCCCTGAGCTACATGGGGTCATGTGCTCCCAAACTGGGACAGCCACTCTGAGACTGAGGTTCTTGAGCTGACACCAGCAGGGAGGCTCCTTTCCCTGCACCTGCCTGCGTGTGCCAGCACCTGACAGTCTGAATCCTCACATGGCCATGCCTCACAGGACATGCACCCCATGTGCACCCCATGTTGTAATTCTGGGGTCAGGTCTGAGAGTCCAACCACTGGACAGGCCTGGTCACTGTGATGTGACTGCAGGCTCCAGCTCATCTCTGGGCTGGTTCCCTCCCAGGCGCTGCGGGCATGGCCTCCTTGGTGCACACCCAGCACCTGCCCATGCTGGGACCACACTGGGGACAGAGAGGACAGGCAGATTGTGAGCACTTTCTTGGAGGGCAGTGCTATGACAGGGCCACCAGCACAGGGTTCAGGAGCTGGCAGTAAGGTGCTGATGGTGATCCCACTGCCTTTTGTCCCCAGGAACTGACATGGGAATTCTGAGGTGGCTCTGGGTCCTTCCTAGTCCCTGCACAGGAGCACTGCCCCTTCAGGTCGGGTTGGGCAGTGGGGCTAGCAAAGAGCTTAGGGCCAGCCTGTGGGTCTCAGGGGACCCCTGACAGGGAAGGCCACCCCTCCCACATAGAGCTCCCCACTTATGGGCTTCCGTCCCCACCCCAATGGCAATCCCGAATTGCGTGCTGTGCCGCCCTGCTTTCCAGAGGCTCAGAGAGGGTGTGCCACTCACCTGGGGTTGCTCAGGTTACCCTTGACATGAAGGCACCTGACCCCAGAGTCCAAAGCTCCCTTTCAGTGACATCAGAGCTGGGACCCGGTGCTGGGACGGCCTGACCTGGCTGTTCGCTTGCTGTCCCCCAACCCTACAGCTGAGACAGAGCCCACCTCTGGCTCCTCCCTCCCAGCAGTTCGAGGAAGCCAGTGGTTGCTCCCTTCTGCTTCTGCATTTGGCAGAGGGGCCCTGCAGCCAATACTGGGGGTCTGCACTCAGCAGGACTGCAGGCTGAGGCAGCAGCACCCTGGGGCAGAGACGCACTCCTGGGAGGAGCCAGATGGTGTCCACTTGCAGAGAGCCGAGAGCCCAGGGAGACCTTAGACCCTTCCCACAGACTTCACACGCACTCTCAGGGACTACACTTTGCCCTGGACACAGGACCAAGATGTCCCTGTCACTCCCCTACCAGCCTTCACCCCGTTGGCTCCTCTACTCACTTTTTCATAGCAAACACAGTCAGTCCGATGGTGGCGTTCTGCAGCCGAAACTGCTCATTCAGGATATCACTGTTGAAGGTCCCCTCCCAGATGATGGGGGCCAGCCATGGGGTCAGGACAAGGACATCTTTCCTACTGCACCGCAAGAGAGCCAAGCAAGAGAGCTGGCAGGAGGGCTACACCTCCCCAGGCCCCGGCTCACACTCATCCTCTCAGTCCCCCAGGGCTCACCATCCTTCCAAAAGGACTTGTGTTTACAGGAAAACAACCCGATACCACTTCAGACTCAAACTGTGCAAATCACCTGGGTTTTCCCCAGTGTGGGACCTGTAGGACCCCAAGGTATGGGAACTGGGGTTCCTGGGAGGGAAGAAGCCCTCATAGTTCTTCTGCGGACAAAGGATAAAAACAGGGCTGCAGCCCCCAGAGAGAAAAGGACAGAAGCTCCCTGTGGACTCCAAACTCAGATCCTGGAAAACCTGAGCAGAACAGACACCACAGGCCTTTCCTACAGTGAGGATCCTGGGATTTGTACTTACATGGGTGCCAGCACCTTGGGCTGGGGGTAAACCATCCTGAAAAACAGGGCACCAAGACACGTGATTGGGGGATCCTCTCATTGGCCGACCCAATGGTGGGGCAGGGGAGGTGACAGGTGATCGCACTGGGACTCTCCCAGCACCAGGAGTCCTGCAAGCTGCACAGTGGCTGCTCCAGCTCCCTCCCCCCATCACAGCCTCTGAATGGCGTTCACTGCTGTAAAATGGCAGTGGGGCACAAAAAGAGCCCAGGATGTGTTGCCTCTAACTTGATTGAAGCAGGAGGAATGGGGGTAGGGGACTGGAAGTGGCCTCTGCCCCAGTCAGTGCCCCCAAGGGAGACACTGGACCAAGCAGGCATACAGCCCCCTGGGGGTTCACCCATCACCAGGTGTGTGGGTGGCAGGTCTCTGCACTCCAGAGCTTCCTCTCTGTGAAGTGGGAACAACTACATGACTCAGGACCACAGTGGCTTAAAGCTGTGAGGTGTGTCAGCCTGGAGGATGCATGCATGAGTGGTGGCCCTGCCTAACCTACTCCAGGAACATTAGCCAATAGGACACACATCTTTGTCAGGATGGCATTTACAAAGGTGTCGTTTTACAGAAGAAGGAAGTTCTTTGAATTACACCACGGTGTGCCCACCAACCTGAGTGATGCTATGTGACGTTAGTCCTTCACAAAGCACAAACACTCTAGGATTTCACCTGAGGACCCAGAGGAGTGGTCAAGCACATGGAAGGAGAGCAGGGATGGCGTTTAATGTGGACAGTCTTGGTCTGGGAAGATGACATTTCTGGAGATGGACGGGGGAGGGCTGCTCACATTGTGACAGCACCTAGTGCCCCGGGGCAGTATGTGTGGTTCAATGGTCAAGGGCAGGTCACTGCATTTCACCACAGATAAAAATACATGAACTAAACCAGTAGCGAGGCCACCTGTCCTGGACTGAAACTCCCACCCCCAACACACTGTCCCCAAGTCCCTGACAAACCAGAACCAGTGGTCACGTTGTTAAAAGCCATATGCATCTGGTCAGACCTGGAGCTCCAAGTGCACTGGATTTTCCAGCGGCCCCAGGATCAGGTAAGTTGTTATACCTGGAACTCCAGTTGGAACTGCAGAGGCTTGGGTGGAGGAGTGCTGTCCCCAGTGTCTCTGCCTCCCTTCCCTGCACACGCTGGGACCGGAGGGCAGGTGTCTGCTGGAGAGGTGCCAGCAAAGGCACTTACCTGGGTAGGCTCCCAACACTCAGGCCATTTGGCTCTCTCGAAGCCTCTCTGTGGATGAAGGACACGAGACAGTTACCAGGAAATTCGGACACCCATCCAGTCACAGCTGGGGGCCTGGACAAGAGGACAGTGCCAGCCTACAGTGTATAACATGGAGTCCATCTTAAACAGGCCAGAACAGCCATCCCTGTGGACAGTGGGTCTGGTGCTGCCTGTGTCCCTATGATGTCCCCAGACAGCTGTTAACTCTGTGGTCGGCAGGTTGCCCTCCACCAAGCCTTGGACCCCACTTACACCTTTGATCCTGAGCAGATACCACAGGCATGGCTTCCAAACATCTCTGCCTCTGAGGCCCCACTAAGGGTGGGTTGATCCTCACCCCCTGCACACAGCCTGGCTGTGCTTTCCAGCTTCTAACAAACAAGATGCAGAGGTGACGCTGTGGCCTTCTAATGCCAGGTTATAAAAGCCACACAGCCTATCTCTCTTGGGGACACTGCTCTTGGTGCCTCTCAACCAAGTTGGGAGGAAGCCTAGAGGGCTCTAGGGAGGTTTAAAGAGCAGAAATAACCACCAGTAACATGAGGAGGCCTCGGACACATCCCTGACCCCATGAGGACTGCCACACAGATTCATCAGCCTGACAGGCAGGACAGATGGCTTTGACTGCTCCACGTCATGGTTGGGTTCTTGTTCTGAGAAACTAGCAGAGACAGAGCAGGAGGGGAAGTGTGACCTGTACAGCTCAGAGCCAGGATCACAAGGCATCTTCGGGATGATAGACTGCTGGGGCTGGACCACAGAGGGGAGGGCCAGGGGCACACACCCAACGGGCTCCCGGGATACTTCCCGGAGCTATCACTCCAGCTGATGGAAGGAATGGGGTTGGGGTCGAGGGGACAGGAAGACAAGCATGGAAGCTCGCCAGGTTGGGGGAGGGGAGGAAGGGGCCCAGGAAAGCCCAGGTTTCTCCTTGGGTTCAGGAATGAAAGGACAGTCCCCTCACTAAAGAGGGTCCTGGGGAGAGAGCGAGCGCGAAGATGAATCCAGACATGTGGAAGCTGGTCCTGCCAAGGGGACCTTTGAGGCCAGAAAAGTGGCTGCAGAGTGGAGCAGAGTAGCCCACAGTCACCCGTGTGCCCACCCAAATGAGTGGGGCACTCAGAGCATAGGACCAGACCCCAGGCTGTCACCCACACTCACCCTGCCCAAGCTTCCCTGCTTCCTGGTGATGGACTCCTGTAGCTCAGGAAACCAGCGCTGTGGGAAGAGCCATCAGAGGCCAGTGTTTAGTACTGACTCCCAAGCCTTGACATCCTCCCAGCCACACAGCTCAGGTTGTTCCTTGACTCTGCCTCAGCTCCCCATTTATAAAATTTGTAAAAGACAGCTCACTCCAAGATGAGACTTCAGTAAGAGAGTAGAGGCCAACAGCAGTCATCAGAACTGTCAGTATTATGGTGATCTTGGGGAGGGACAGTTCAGGACACCCCATGGGGATCTGTTTGCTGGGTTTGCTTCTCCCCAGGCAGAGTGGGCTGGGATGTTATGCAAGCTTCTTACCCAAAGAAGACCAAGAAGAGAACTAGGAGAAGAAAAGTCACTGGGCGAGGACAGTAGCATTTTGCTTTTCCTGAAAAACAGCATGGAAAACCAATGTGAAGACTTGCTCTCCCCCAGGCTCTGATTCAGACAACAGACCCCAGACGGATTGGGATCCCACAACATGGCTTCCTGCTCTCTGGGAAAACAAAAGCACCTCTGGACCAAGCCCAGATCTTTCCCTTTCTCACTAGGAAAGGGCAGAGGCTTCTTCCCAGAACATGGCCCAAATGCTCCCTCCCCCTCCCAAAGGGATACTGTTCCCCAACCTTCCCTTTCCTTTGAACACCCCCTTTTCTTGGAGATTAAAATGAACACTGGAGAATACCTGCTGATCCTCCCCTCAAGACAGTCCCTCTGGGAGAAAGGGACACCAACTCCCCGGTGCCTCGCTGCTCCCTGTGTTCTCTGCTCTGGAAAACAGTGACCAGTCTTGCAATGATCTCTCCATGTACAAAGTGTTGTACATGGTCACAAGGTCAAGGTTCAAGAGCTACTATGGTGAACATCTGGAAGGAGAGCTTCCCTGCTCACCTCCCCTGCCTTTCCCCTTTCAAGTCATCCATCCCTCACTTTTCATCTGATCTTACAACTATCCTCTCCATATTTGCTTCCATATTTCTAAATCCAAAGCTCTTAGAGTAATTTATCTTGAATACCTTCCTGAAACCAAAGAAACTAGGAGGTAAAATTTGAGCCTTTACATAGTTTATGTATTATTCCCACTTTTGTAGTTTCTAGAGAGTTTCTAGAGAAATCTAATTTGAAATAATTTTTCTTCAATTTTGAAAATATGATATATTTTAACACTTTAATCCATTTCATTTGAGGTATGATTTATATCCATACCAATAAAATATACCCATCGTGGGGCCACCGTTGGATGTTTTTACACCATGTGCTCACTACACCAGCCAGCATTCCATCACCTGGAAGTCCCCTTCGTCTAATACCACACACTCACTGCTGCTCTGGCAACCACTGATTCCTTTCCATCCCTATGGATTACCTCTTTCAAGTATCTCATAGAGCTGGAATCCCAAAGACCCGCCCTGTTGTCTTCATTCACACAGCGCAGTGTTTTTAAGTTTCATTCGTTTTACAGAATTCAAAGTTCATTCCTTTTACATTGTGAAGACACGTCTACTGTTCATCTTTGTTTACCCTGTCAGCTACTGATAGACATTTGGGGCTTGTCTCCCTAGTTGGGCCCACCACAAAGCTTCTACAGACACTTATGTACACATTAATGAAATTAAATTAATTCAAATAGTTAATTTCTCTTGTGCAAACACCTAGTAGAGGGAAGGATGAGTCATCTGGTAAGGGTACATTTAAGTTAGTAAGACACCACCAACTTGTTTTCCAGAGTGGCTGTCAAGAGTTTTCCATTCTTATGATAATGTACATGGATTCCAGTTTGCCCCAGTTTGATAGACATATGGCTGTTTTCTATTCTAAACCAGTTTTCATGTGCTCATTGGGCACTGACTTGGTTATTTTGAAGTGTCTCCTCAAATACTTGACTCACCTTAATTGGTATGCTTCCCATTTTATTACTGATCAGAAGTTTTTATATCATTGGGATACAAGTTCTGGGTCATATATATGTATATATATTACAAATACTTCTCTGAGTTTGCAGCTTATCCACTCATCTTAATTTTATATTTTGAAGAAGACAACTTCAAAAAGTTTATGTTTTTAAAGTTTTAGATTTTTAGTTCTAATAAATGTTTGCCTACTCCAAGGTCATAAAATTTTCTTTTGTTTTCTTCAGATACTTCACATTTTTTAATGCATAGTGTGAAGTATTAGGTCATCTTTGATTTTATTTTCTATATGGATATTAAGTAGTTTCAGCTATTTGAGTTAAAAATACTTTCCTTTCCCTAGCATAGTCCCTTAATACCTTTATCAAAAATCAGCTGACTATATGGTATGGGTTTATTTCAGGACTCTGAATTCCATTCCACTGATCTATGCTTCCATCCTATACCAACCTGTACTGACTACTATAGAAATCAGGCAGTATAAGCCTAAAACATTTTTTCTTCTCAAAACTATTTTGGCAATTCTGGGACCATTGCGTCTCCCGATAAAATTTTAGAATCAGCTTGGCAATTTCGAGTGCTGTCTGGAGTTTGGTTCCAATCCATTAAAGTGTATTTTTTTCCATTTATCTATGTCTTCTTTAATGTCTCTCAGCAAATACTTCATAGTTTTTGTTGTATATTTATTGCTTTTAATTTGATATATTAAGTAGTTCATGTTTTCTGATGCTGCTATTAATGGTATTTTACAAATTCCACTGTCAAATTGTTGCAAGTATATAGAAATATAATATATATTGCATTTTGTATATACTTTGTTCCTGCAACCTTGGTCAACTGACTTAGCTGTTGGACTTATAACAAAAACTATAAAACGGTTTATGAGTGTGTGTATATATATATATATACCAAAAGGGGGAGATGGAAATGAAGTTATATTGGAGTAATGAAAGTCACCATTCAACTCAAATTCACAAGAAGAAATAGAAATGGTAAGGATGCATGCATGCAAGATAATATAAATGACTCAAAATATTCCTCTCCATTCTTGTCCTACTTAATTTCAAATAAGATTTTATAAATCAATAATATAACACAATGCTGTTGAGTTTTTAAGAAATATAGATTAATAAGTTTGACAATACTACAAATCATAAATGAGGAGGAAGGAAATGGATCTACGCTGGAGCAAAGTTTCTGTATTTTACTGAAATTAACTCATTATGGTGGTGGAGTAGTGGTTTCGTACAGTCCACACACATCCCAAGGTCCACGGGGTTTACCCGGACCAGTGGGTACAGCCAAGATGAACAATAAAATAAACAAATGTTTCTTCCTCCTCTCTCTTCCTGCTGGCCTGTCTGCCTCTGCTTACCATCATTCATGCCTGCATCTTTCTTTAAAAAAAAGGAAAGAAATGAATTCAGTATCAATCTGAAGCACATTTTGATGAATCAGAATGCATATTCTACTCCCTAGAACAACCAATAAGAAAATGACTCTAAAATATACATGTGTGTATACATATAAACACACTTAAAATAGAAGAGACATTAAAATAGAAAAGGTATGGTAGAAATATAATTAGAAATCAATAATAAAAGAACTTCAGGAAATATACAAATTAGTGGAAATTAAATAACACACTTCTCAATAACCAATAAGTCAAAGAGAAACATTTAAAAATATTTTAAGGTACATGGAAGCATTTAGCTTGGACTATTTTTAGAAATGAAATAGTTAGGTTATTTAGCAGTAGTTACTCCACCTTTTGTGACTCAGAAATGAAAAATGAAATCACAAAACACCAGCTTCATGGGATGCGAGGACAGCTGTGTTTAGAGAAACATTCAGAACTGTAAATGCCTAGACTAAAAGAAAATCTCAAATCAATACCTAAGTTGTTACCTTAAGAAACTACACAAAGTGAAAGAAGCACAAATTAGACCAAAGGTGAGCAGAACGTGGGAAATGATAAACATTTCAGTGGAAAGCAATGAAGTCGTTTTGCTTGTTGTTCTCAAGAGTTATTTCATGTTGCTTATGGCCCAATGGGAAAAAGAACCTTAAAAATATTGTTGATAAATAACTTGGTAATAAAATCAGGAGTGGGCCAATTTCCAGTTAAGATGGAGACCTGATAAGAGCAAGACCCACATCCTGCCCAGAGAGCAAGTAGGAATTCACTTATTTTCCAGAAACTAACACTGAAGAAAAGCAGGCAGAGAGGCTGTAGAGACACAGCGGCAATTGCGACAACAAAGGAGATGACACAACATGCCCTACTTCACCTACGAGATTTAACAAAATTCAAGAGTTTGACACTACACTCAGAGGGATCTAGGAATCTAGAATCTAGAAAAATAAGTGCTGTTACCCATTACTGGAGTGGGCAAAGGAGTTCTTCCCCCACCACCACACTTAAACCTCGCCCCAGGCATCTCTCCCATCGGACTGTGCCCCAGATGCAGTCCTTGTAATAAGTGGTCCTGACTCCTGTGATTAGGTTCCCACACTGTGGGTGAAGACTGGACATCTGAGGGAAGCCATCTTTGAATTCTACTATAGGAACATAAGGAAGAACTTTTTTTCTTTCTTCTTTTTCCTTTTTTAGATATTTAGGTAACATTGAAGAAAAATAATTTCAAGCATTTTTAGAATATATGATTTTATTTGTACTTCCCTCGTGGAAAATATTCTAAAGACAAAAAGTACCTCAAAAGAAAAAGAGAAAAATCCAATCTCATCGAATGATAGTCCCTCAAGAGACTGAGACAATTTTAGGTATTATGTAGGAAAAAACAAATGAGTAATTATATGTATGTTGTGAGACTCGCAATTTTCAGTGAAAAAATAAAGAGGTCAAGCATAAAATTGAAGAGGTTACACAAAAACCTTCAAAGAGTAATTTGCACTGGAAATGTCATTGTGAACTCATCGATTTTTTCCTGTCAAAAGGTCTATATTTCTTGATGCTGTCCACTCAAAAGGTAAGAAGAAATGACAAGCCAGAAGCTATGAGGTCTCCTGTCCCAGTGAACATACTTAGCAACCAGATGTGCACTCAAAACACCATTTCTCATTAAGAGAATGAAGGCTTTTTGCAGAAATGGCTTTATTTTGGTTCTGGATCAGAAAGTGTATTAAAAATGAATCTACTGGCACACCCTGGTTGCGGTTAAGTCGACCGCCTCTGAAGGGTGCAAGTGACATACGCTGGGTTCCAGTCCCAAGTTCCGGGGTGGGGGAAACGATACGTGCAAACAACTAAATGGAAATAAAACAAAGTGCTTCTACCTCCTCTTCCTCCTCCTCCTCAAAAAACAAAAACAAAAAAATATCTGCTACAGCTTCTTGTACCAGAAAAGGAAGGAGATTTCAAAGTCAACAAGTTCAATCCCCAAAAATGGAAGAGCCAACTGAAGGGACAATTTGAGCACCAGACAGAATCATATATACTCATATATAGGAACTTTTGAGTTTTATTATTCTGAAAAATCTATCAATCACCATCAATGATTGCTATGTTGTCAACTCATCCCTCTGAAAACTTAAGAAGTAAAAGGAAGGGATCGAACACTTATAAGACTTGCATTTCACTGTAACCAAAGAGTGAGAGAAAGTTCTTCATGCTAGAAACATTTCAGCAACTAAATGCAGAAGGAAGAGCTGAACTTTAAAATCAACATTTTGTAATACTTAATGAAATAATGGCTCTAGGCAACAAGCATTAGTGGATATTAAAACCATTAGGTGAAAGGCTAATGAACAACAGATCGATTTTAATAAAGAAAAATGAGATGTCATAGCAGGCAACAGCACCATCTAGAATGCAGTCTTGTATAAATCTTACATTGGGTATGGATGTTGAGGGGTGAGGGTGGGGACAATAAAAACCTGGTATGTTAAACTTCACGCAATAGGCACCCCTTGGTGGAGTAGCAGTTAGGTCTCCTGCCTCTGGCCAAGCACAGTCCACACACACCCCAAGGACCCAGGTTTGCATACCAGGACAGGGGAAACAACCAATTTGAACAAATACATAATTAATTATATAAAATCAGGAATGGAAAAGGAGACACATCAATATCAATGTTACAGAAATTTAACAAATTTTAAGGGAATACTATTAACAACAGTTTCCAACAAGTTAGACAAATAGCTGAAGTGCAGAAATTTTTGAAAGACAGAAACTAGAAAGTTCATGAAGGAAAAAATATAACCAAATCTCTGTGATATTGGGTTTAGCAGAGATTCCTTAACATATGACACCAAAAGCACAAACAATAAAAGAAAAAAAGTGACAGCTCTGAGCTAACCAAAATTTAAACTTTTGCACTTCAAAAATTCTATTAAATTGAAAGAGATGGAGAGAAAATATTTGAAAATTATATATCTGATAAGCAGTGGATATCTAGACTATAAAGAACTCTTACAATTCAGGAAAGAAGACAAATATACCAATTTCTAAAAAGACAAAAAATGAACAGACTTCACCAAAGAACATGTTCAACTGGCTAATAAGTACACGTAAAGATGCTCGCGATCACGATTCATTGGGCATAGAGAATTAAAAGTACAAGTTTATATCAACAAGTATGGCTGTGGCAAGTGCCGGTGAGGATGTAGAAAAATCAGAACCCTCATGAACTGCTGGAGGGGATGTAAAATGGTACGTCACTTTGAAAAAGACATTTTTAGTTGTGTGTGTGTGTGTGTGTGTGTGTGTGTGTGTGTGTGTGTAAGTCAAACATATTTACCATATGACCCAGTAATTTCGCTGCTTGGTAGCTATTCAAGAGAAATAAAGACATATGTACACACAAGACCTGTGCACAAATATTTACAGCAGTGTTGTTAAAATAGCTAAAAGGTGGAAACAACCAAAATATCCCTCAACTGATGAATGAAAAAACAAACTAATTCAATATAATGGAATTATTTAGCAATTCAGAAAAATGAAAAACCGATATATGCTACAATATGAATGAACCTTGAAGAGTATTCTAAAAGAAGAAAGTCATGTGAAAAGATCATCTATTATATGACACCATTTATATGAAATGCCCCCGAAAGGTAAAGCTACTGAGACAAAAAATAGTAACTTCTGATTTATGGGGGAGGAGGACAGGTCAGAACAGGAAGTGACTACAAATGGGTGCCCAGGAATCAGGGAAGTGATTAGGGACTTTCTAAACACTCACAGCTATTATGAAACCCTGTAAATTGAATAACAATGACTGAAAAGAGCCATTAAAACAGGTGAATGGTATTGTGAGTGAATGACACCTCCGTAAAACCGCTGAAAATTAAAAGTACCATCAATGACAGATTGTTGACCCTGAGCTGAAGGAAGAGAAGTGCCAGATGTGTCAAAGCAGGGCTCAGTGAGGGCTGGCTGGAAGTCATCTTGCAGCTCTGACTGGGATGTGGGCCGGTTCTTTCCATGGGGGGGTGAGACCTGCCCCAAGAAAGGGCAACAGAGCCTGGGGCACTGCTAATTTCAGAACACCCCACAGACTCTGCCAGGCCTCCAGGGAGCCACTCCCACAGCAGCCAGGCCACCGGACCCCCAGTTCACAGCAGGCAATTTCTCATTTGCTGTCATCTGCAAGGCTCTCTAGGTGCCCCTGCCTCTGTGGGCCTGGCTCCCTCTCAGCCCCCTCTTCTCCCCTGTAACTCCCCAAACTGACAACAGAGCAGGGCCTTTCCCTTGCTGGGTTCTCTCCCTAACTCACTCATTCCCCCAGATTTTCACACACACACACACTCCAGCGTGTTCCCACTGCTGTCTCTAAGACTACTTCACCTTATTTGTGACAGGTGTCCTTCCAGCACCAAGTGCTCTGGATTTCAAGTGTTAGAACTGCTGGAGGGCAGGAATCGGGGAGAGGGAGGAGGGGAGGGGATGGTGGTCCTTACCTGGACAGGGGTGGGGGGCAGTATTCTGCAGGTGTTTACATGGGTTAAAACCTATCAACTCATCAGCTTTATGGTTGGTTTATTATATTAAAGCTGTTAAAATATTTCCAGAGGCAAAAGAGAAAACGAAAGAAGGCGCTTAGGAGGTCAGGGAACAGGTGAAGGGCAGGTCTCTGCCGCAGACGTGGATCCCAGACACTTCCTGCCTGTGTGACCAGAATAAGACCTAGCTGTTACTAAACCAGTTTTCCCCGGGGTAAGGTGGGAACACTCACTTCCCAGGGCTTCCTGAGGGGTGGGTGACCTGAAGCCAGTCCTGCTTCCAGTAAACTAGCAAATGGAGGCTGATCCCCACCGCACCCACGCAGTTCTGGCAGCTCCCACTCCCCTTTCTCCCAGCTGGACTTCAGCTCAGAGCATTCCCTCTCCAAAAGTGGGCACACGGCACTTTAAATTCAAGGACTGGCCACAGCGCAGGGTCACTTCGGTGGTGGTCGCCTTGCCCAGCTCACGCCCTGCCCACATCAGTGCACACAGCCGGCACCGCGCCCGCGCGCCCTGGTGCAGCGGCGCCGCTTGGCCCTCAGGGCACCGCCCGCTCGGTCCGAGGCGCCTCAGCGCGTCCACCCGGAGCTCTTCCGGGGGTTGGGGGGCTGGGGGGAGTTGGGGGGGGGGGTCCCGGAGAGCCCGCCCAGGTATCCGCTGCTGTTCCGCGCGGGCAGCAAGGGGCCCCCAATTCAGGGAGAGGTTGGTGTGTGAAGGGAGCGGGGAAATTCCTGGGCGTGGCCCCGGCGTCCACAGGGCACCCTGGCAAGCCAGCAACGAGACTAAGGACCCTGAGGTGTCCCCTGCCCCGCCTCAGGGAGTGTACTGCCCGCCTGCCATCTCGGGCATCTGCCACCCGGGACTCCAAGGTCTCTGAAGGCTCCGGCCTCAGCTCCCCGTGGTTCCGCGGTGGCTGGGGCTGGCGTCCGGGTTGTCCCAGGCTTAGGGACTCCGGGCACCCACCCCGCCCCACCCCCGGGAGCGGAGCCCGGTTTCCCCTGCTGTGCTCAGGGCCCACAGGGACCGCCACTCACCTCGCGGCGTCCGCAGCAGCTCGGCCATGGAGCCGCTCGCACTCCAACAGCCAGGGCGCCCGCCCCTTCCGACCTGGCGCCTGCGGCCGCTGATACGTTGATCAAACCTTCCCTGCGTCCCAGGCAGGGGGCGGCCAGACTCACACAGGCGACCTGCTCCGCCTGAGGCCTCACCCAGCAAGGGACCAGCAGCGACGTGGAGCCCGACCTGGAAAGCCAGGGGAAAAACACTTGCCAGGGCCCGGGGACCCCCGCCAGTCGGCTGAGTGGGGTCTACTCCACAGGCAGCCAACGATGCAGTCCCTCCCAGTCCCGCCCCGCCCCTGACCTATCCGGGACGACCCACCTGCCCTGGGACAGAGTCAGGAGTTCCAGCCCACCCCGTCAGCTCCAGACAACCCCCACGGGCTCTCCTCACTCCTCCTTCCCTCCTCAGCGCCTCGGCCGCACCCCCCACACCCTCCTATGCACCAGGCAGGGGAAGAGTCACCAGTTCTCACTGTGGGATCTGTTCCCCCAAAATGTTCAAATGGGCCTTTTTCAAGATGCCCAGAGCAGGCTTTGTCCAATACATGACACTTGGTTTATGAAGCTAACGTTTGAGACCCCCTCACCCTAGAACTTAGATATGAAGTTATCTCCTTGCACACTTTTAATGTAATAATTTTAATATTTCTTTTATTTGCGTTGTTATATGCCTTTTAGGAGATTAGACTCCAGAAGCAAGATTTTGTCATATGACATTATCCCAGGACTTCTTCTCTACTTGACACCCCCAGGCCTCTCTCCCATTCTTCAGCGTAGACTGGAAATGGTCTGTGGTAGTCTTTAGAATTACAGCTGTGAAAATTCTACATACTTATGTCTTTAATTTGGGTCTTTTTGCCTATTCATCCTGTCTGATACGAATTGGTTTCTTATTCCAACAGTTTTAGAACTTCAGAGGAATGGGGGAATTTTCCCAGTACCCAAACAAGTCCATGCCTGGTGTGCATAGGAACTGGATCTGGCCTCCTGACCCCCAGGCATAACCCCAAGGCCCAGCAATCCTAGTGACCCCAGAGCAGAACCACTTCCCAGCTGGGCCTCTGGAAGGAAGGTGACTAGCTTCTTTCTGCTCTCTGGGCATATCTAGGAGGTTCTGTAATGAGCCTCTTTTTACAGGAATCTGAGGCACAGGACAGGAATCAGTCTACAGGGTGCAGTGGGCTCTGGCACAGTTTGCAAGTCCTGTTCCTACTCCCGGACTGTTCCCCATTAACGGGCCTCTTTTAATAGTTCCACTCCTCTGTGCTTGCCAATGGGGAGCACGGTGTCCTTCTCCTGACAGCTCTCAGGTGACCTCCTCACCAGGCCCCTCCACTGTCTCCTGCAGGGACTCCCTGAGTGACAGACAGGTCCCCTGGAGTAGGAAAACAACCTTCCTGTCCCTAGGACTCTTTTCACAAGGAATAGAGGCTCCCCCCAAGCCCCAAGCAAGGTGGTTCATACTATTAGCAGTGCCCCCAACTCTGAGGGTCCAACCTCTTGGTTCAGTCTCTTGGTTCCTAAGCATTCCCTCTCCTCTCAAGCCCCAGAGTTCTTTGTCCCAATGCACTGGGTGTCCTGCATTCTGAGGGTTTCTCTTTGGGGCCTCAAGAACTGGGAATGGTCTGAGATTTGACCTCACTTATAAATGTTACCAACCTAGCCTACCACCCTCCCTAGATGCTGACAGAAGACACAGAGTCCTGGGGCTGGAGACAAAGGAGTTTCTGACTTATCCACAGGGCAGGGAGCTGGAGTTTCACATTCCTCTGACCTCAGCCCTCCAAGTCCCCACCCATTGATGGAATGCTAAAAAGGAAGTTTCTTGGCTAGGTTGGGGCCCTTCAGGAACTTCACTTTGCTTCTGCCTGACCCTTCTCCCAGCAGCGTTAACATCAGGAAGACCTCAGCGTCAAGACAGAGCTGCCCACCTTCAGACTCTGCTGAGTTCATGCTTTGCCACTAGCATTTGAAGGGCCCTGGCCTCCAACAGCCTCAGTAATGGCCATGGGGAGAAAGAATCATACTACACACACCTGTCTCTGCACCTGTAGAAGAAATAAGAGGGAACCTGTACCTCCTTTGGTGACCTGACTTCAGTCTTACATAATGTAGTTTGTATAGAGGCTACCCTTCGTGAAAGAGCACACTAATCATTCCATGTCAAGGAGAATGCATCAGGTGAGACGGTTAGTTTCTAACCTGGCCGGTTAAAGATGAGGAGGAAATGTTCCTCTTCAGATGCTAGCGTGCAAGAATTGCAAAGCCAAGGGTTATTAATGAAGACCACGTTTTTCTAAAGCACGCTCCATACAAAACAGAGGGTCAAGGCATCCAGTGGGGTTTAATCTTGTAGAAACACCTCACAGCACCTCAACTGAGCTCTCCACATGCCATGCTCTCAGGTTACAGGAAAAGTAAACAGAACACCAGCCTCCAGTCCTCACCTGTGACTTTACAGGGAAATTGGGACATCCAAAAGGCTCAGAGCAGCAGAGTCACTGAGCCATGTGGAGGGTTGTTGAGTGTTCTCTTTCAATCATACATTCTTACACAAAAATTCAAGCAACAAGTTTTTTTTTCTAAAGAAGGCACCTGCAGACTTTAGGGTCTAGATGAATAGCCAGGTCATATGGCCAGATATTCAGCTTTTCTCTCCTAACAACTCATTGACATAGCATAGGGCTCTGTCTCTGTCTTTACTTTATATGTTACTAATTTTAAGCCTCCACAGTATGGGAGCTCTGTTACTGTTATTTTTGTCAACACCACAATGTTAGGACATTGAAGCACAAAAGTTCCCAATTACTGCGTCTTATCTGTGAATTATACCTTTTAAAATTACAGAGTGTTGCTCTGAACTGTTCATAGTTGTGTTCTGTCATACCTGCTTTTTTTAGTTGACACTTTTCTACCACAATTTGGTTCCTTACTAATTTTTTTTTCAACTCGTCATTTAGCTTTTATTCCAATAAGTATGTCACATAATCTGTGAATCTTTATATTTTACCAGTGGAATTGAACCCATTCACAATTATTGTGCTCCACCATGAGCCCTAAAAGATGTCCAACATATTCTCCAAAACTGAAATTAGACAGTTCATTTTATTCTTATTACAAAACAAGCAACTAAAGGAGAGCTGCAATAAACAAAACTAACCTCTTGAAAGTTTAAAAATTATTTTCCCTGTAACTGAGTTAAAGAGGAAATGAGAGCAACCTGTTTAGAAGTGCGTGGCAGTATGAACACTAGGTGTCGATTCTGGAGGGACATGACTTGGGAAAGTGAAAACTTTGTGCTTTTCTTAGAAACAAGGAATATTCCACATAAATGATTTTTGCTAACCCAGCATTCTAGCAAGAATGCTAGAAAACAACAAGCCAAGGTAAAATTAAAGGAATAAATAAGTAAATATAAAAGTAGAAGCTTGCACTTAATAAACAATAGGTCAGATACTTCTTTAAAAAATAAAAAGATTGCTCCCCCCACCCCCCACCTATGGCTCAGGAGCTAAGTTGCAGGCTATGAGAGCCATGAACCCGGGTGTAAGACACATGGGGACGAGAAAACAAATAAATAGAAAATTTAAAAAACATATAATATATGATACTTGTGTTAGAAAATCAGTAAAAAGCGGAAAAATCACAAATAAACCTTATTTCAAAAATAAGGAACTACAGATTTAAAGTTATTTCACAACTGCAATGCCATTCTGTTTTGCCAACAAATTTGAAAATCAATATGAAATGGAAGATTTTCTTTAAATAAAGATCAAAATTGACTCAAAAAGTAGAAAATGTGAATAATTACAAGAAAAGAGTTGTATTACCACAGAAGGATATAGAAACACTTATCTAGTATTTACCACCATAATCATATCGTGTTCTGAACACCGTTTGTGACCTGTGACCCTGGCTGTGGTTAACTGATTCCATTCAGGCCACAGCACTTCTAGGACCTGGAACTGACTGATTCGTGGGTCTCGGTTCCAGGTCTTAGAGACAAAAGGGAAAAATTAGATAAATAAAATAATAGGATATCATTTATGCATACCCATGCAGAGAAGAAAAAAAACTCAGAGTACCAAGTGTTGGCACCTGTAGAAAATGGGGAAAACTGCTGCTCTACCCACTCCAAGTGGGAATGATTTACCTTGTAAACCTGTGACTTCCACGCTAGTGGAGACCAGAGAGTAGTGTTTTCAAATGCTAGTCATGACCTCTCCAGGGGGCCATCAAAACAGCACTGTTTTAATGAAAGAGACAAAAAAAAAGTTTTCTATTTACTAAGAGTCAGTATTTTGTGAAGCTTCTGATCATACATGTAGCACATTATTGTACAGAATGAAATTCTTACCATGAATGTCTGTTTAAGAAACACTGTCTTAGAAAAACCCCCACTCTTGGGAGTGGGAGACAGGAAGAGGAGGGATGCCCATTCCAGCAGAAGAGGAAGGAAAACTGAAACAACCCAAGTGCCCCTCAGCAGGAGACTGAGACTGGTAACTAAGGGAGTTATATTCATGTGGAGGAACATTCCCCAGTGAAAATAAATAAACTGGAGCTATAAACAGCAACAGATAAATCTGGGGGACAATGGAGATGAAAAAGTTGTAGATAATCTGAATGATGTCATTTACATGTGTTTTTAAAACTTATATAGTTCTTCATATTGCTTGTGGATAAATATCATGTAGTGGAGACATTATTGTCTAAAATTCCAATGTTGCATGAGTGATTCTCTCTGGATAGAGAAGAATGGAATTGGACTGGGGAAAGGCTGGAAGGGGTGCTTTTAAATATATCCGTGACTTTTTTTACATTAAAAAAACCAAATGGCCATGCCCTGGTGGGCGAGTAGACAAGACCACCAGACATAGACCACATACATCCCAAGGACCCAGGTTCTAGACATGGGGCTGGGGGAGCAACCAAGATGAACAACCAAATAAAATAACTAAAGTGCTTCTTCCTCCTCTCTCTTCCTACTTTCCTTCATATCTGCCTGCACCTTTCCTTTGAAAAAAAAAAAAAAATCTGACTTTAAATACAGAAAGTGTAAATGTGTCAGATCTGGGTAATGAGTGTTAATTCTTCCTTCAGGTGAAGGTTGACAGCTTCTCTAGGCCATGCCTCATGGGATTGCAAGCTCCAGGCTGTACCACCTTGCTACCAGGGTCACTGCCCCCTGTAGTCAACCAGCAGGATGAGCCTGGCATGCTCTGAAGTTTCTGGGTCCCAGAGTCTGGTCCAGTGCATGACTCCTGAACAACCAGGCAAATAGCTGCTTTGATCAAGGCTTGTCTCAGCGAGTCCTGGTGACCAGCATGGTGACTGGACACTGGTAGTTGTTTGGGACCAGCAATGATGTCTCGATCCAGCCATCTGCTCTTGTGGTTCCTCTGCTGTACAAGGATTGTCATTCTGGTGAGATCAGGGCAAGGGCTGGAAGGCCACCACCTGTTCTATGACTCAGCAGTGACCTTGGTGTAATTCCTCCAAGAAAAACAAGGCCTGATGGCATTTGATTTGACTAGAGCAGCCAAGCTAGGGACCCCAAGGACCACTGATTGCATGAAAATGCATGAAGGTCATGTGCATGAGTATCCTACTTGCCTCCACACGTGTACAATGAAGACAGAATCACACTGGCAGTGTGCAGTGACAGTGACTTGAGCATCTGAAGCCTCCAGGCCCACGACTTCCTCAGAATCATACACTCCCCACATGCACCTTCAAGGCAACATGCCCAGTATGTCTAGCTCTTCTTAACTCAGAGGCTTCTGGGGAGCACTGGGGTGCTCACCAGGTCAAGCAAGACCTTTACTGTTTCTCTTATAAGCAACTGTGCAGACTGTAGCCTGGAATAATGTGGAGTTGACTTACAGGGGTAAAGAGAAGTCAGTTCTGCCCCGGCTGCTGGGTCAGCAAGGGCATTTTATTTTATTTTTTTAATTCTATTTTTATTAACTTTTTTAATTGAAGGGATATTGCATTTTGACATTTGCTTGTTTTGAGGTATACATAATAGCAAATTTATATTACATGTAGTACAATAGGTTTACCAGTAGTCCCCTTTTACCTTCTTCATTTACAGTTAATTCCCTTTACCCCATTTCCCCCACAACTCCCCCATCTCTTTGGTACCCTTTGATTCGCCTTTTTGTCTCCACCTCTTAAGGGCCCACTGTTGTTTGGAGTAGTTCTCTCTGTCTCTCTCTCTCTCTCTCTCTCTCTCTCTCTCTCTCTCTCTCTCTCTCTCTCGCATTATTTAATTTATAATTTATGTCATTCATTTGTTTTCTATCTCTATCCATATCATATGAGTGCTATCATATATGATGTCTGTCTTTCGCCTTCTGGCTTATCTCACTAAGCATAAATTCTCTCCAAGTCCATCCATATTGTTGCAAGTGGCAGGATTTCTGCCCTTTTGATAGCCACATAGAATTCCATTATGTATTTATAGACATTTCTTTATCCACTCATCTTTTGATGGACTTTTAGGTAGTTTCCAGCTCTTGGCCATTATGAATAAATGCTACAATGAACACGGGGGTGCATCTATCCCTTTGGATAAGTGTTGCTATGTTTTTAGGGTAAATACCCAGTAGGGGAATAACTGAATCATATGGAATTTCTATTCTCAGTTCTTTGAGGAATCTCCATACTGCTTTCCAGAAGCGTTGCACCATTTTACACTCCCACCAACAGTGAATTAGAATTCCCTTTTCTTCACATCTTCTCCACATTTATTGTTTCCTTTTTTTTTTTTTTTTTTTTTTTTTTTTTTTTTTTTTTTTTTTTTTTTTTTTTTTTTTTTTTTTTTTTTTTTTTTTTTTTTTTTTTTTTTTTTTTTTTTTGGATGATATCCATTCTTACCTGTGTGAGGTGATATCTCATTATTGTTTTGATTTGCATTTCCCTGATGATAAGAGAAGTAGAACATCTTTTCAGGCATCTGTTGGCCATTTGTATGTCATCCTTGAAGAGGTGTCTGTTAAGGTCATCAGAATATTTTTTTATTGGATTGCTTGTTTTTTGTTGTCCAATTTTATGAGTTCTTTGTGTATTGGGGGTATTAACCCCTTATTCGAGGTGTGAAAGGAAAATATCTTTTCCCATTCAGCTGGATGCCTTTTTGTTTTCATGAAAGTTTCTTTTGCTGTGTAGAAGCTTTTTAATTTGATATAATCCCATTAGTTTATTTTGTATTTTATTTGTCTTGCAATGGGAGTCAAGTTACCAAAAATACCTCTTAAGCCTATGTCCAATAATGCTTTGTCTATGTTTTCTTCTATGTATTTGATGGTTTCTGTCTTACTTATAAGTCTTTAATCCATTTTGAGATAATTTTGTGTATGGTGCTAGGTATTGGTCTAGTTTCAACCTTTTGCATGTGACTGTTCAATTCTCCCAACACCATTTATTGAAGAGACTGTCCTTTTGGCCTTGTAAGTTTTTGACTCCTTGGTCAAAAATCAGATGTGTATACATATATATGGGTTTATATCTGGGCTTTCAATTCTGTTCCATAAATCTGTATTTCTATTTTTATACCAATACTATGCTGTTTTGATTATTACTGCTTTGTAGGAAAGTTTGAAGTCAGGGAGCATGATTCCTCTGTTATTGTTTGTTGTCCCCCCCCCCCCCCGAGGATTGTTTTTTGCTATCCTGGGTTTTTTGTTGTTCCAAATGAATTTCATAATTTTTTGTCCTATGTCTGTGAAGAATGTCTTTCGAATTTTGATGGGGATAGTATTGAATCTTTATATTGCCTTGAGCAGTATGGCTATCTTGATTATGTTCATACTTCTGATTCATGAACATGGACTGTCTTTATTTCTTTGTGTTGTCTATTTCTTTTAGAAATTTCCTATAGTTCTCATGGTATAGGTTATTCACTTCTTTGGTTAAGTTTATTCCAAGGTATTTCATTTTTTATGCAATTATAAATGGTATTGTTTTCTTCAGTTCTATTTCTGTAATTTCACTGTTGACATATAGAAATGTAGCAGATTTTTAATATTAATTTTATAGCTTGACACTTTACTGTATTTGTTTTATTATTTTCAGTAGCTTTACTTGAATCTTTGGGGGCTCGCTATGTATACTCTCATGTCATCCATGAATAGCGATAGTTTTATTTCTTCCTCTCCTATTTGGATATCTTTTATATATTTTTCTAATCTTATTGCATTGGCCAGGACCTCCAACACTATATTAAATAGTAATGTTGAGAGTGAACATCCTTGTCTTTTTCCTGATTTAGAGGAAAAGCTTTCAGGTTTTTTTCCATTGAGTACAATTTCAACTGTGGCCTTTTTATATATAGCCTTTATTATGTTGAAGTACATTCCTTCTATTTCTATTTTTGGAAGGTTTTTTTTAAACATAAAACGGTGTTGAATGTTGTCAAATGATTTTCTGTGTCTAGTTAGATGATCATGTGTTTTTGTCCTTTTTAAAATTGATGCAGTGTATTGCATTTATTGATTTGCATATGTTGAACCATTCTTACATCCACGGAATAAATCCTACTTGATCATGGTGTATGATTCATTTGGTATGTTGTTGAAGTCAGTTTGCTAGTATTTTGTTGAGAATTTTTGCATCTATTTTCATTAAAGATATTAGTCTGTAGTTTTCTTTTTTTCAGATCTGGTTTTGGAATCAGCGTAATATTGGCAACATAAATAGTGCTTGGAGTTTGCCATATTCAATTTTTTTAAACAGGTTAAGAAGCATCGGTATTAATTCTTCTTTGAATGTTTTGTAGGATTCACTGGTGAAACCATCTGGTCCAGGACTTTTGTTTTGAGGAAGGTTTTTAATTACTGTTTCAATTTCCTTGTTTGTGAGTGATCTGTTTGTAATTTCTAGTTCTTCTTGATTTAGTTTTGTAATATTGTACATTTCCAGGAATGCTTTCATTTCTTCAAGGTTGTCCAGTTTGTTGCCATTCAGTTCTACAGAGTATTCTCTTATAGACCTCTATATTTCTGCTATATCTGTTGTGATTATGTCTCTTTCACTTATGATTCTATTTATTTGTGTTTTCTCATTCCTACTTTTTGTGTGTCTGACTAGCAGCCTGTATATATTTTTTATTCTTTTAAGAAACCAACTTTCAGTTTTATTGACTTTTTGGATAGTCTTTTTAATGTCCATTTTGTTGATTTCTCACCTAAGCTGTATAATTTCCTTCTTTCTATTGGATTTAGGTTTCTGTTTTTCCTCTTTTTCTAGTTCCTTTCAGTGAGTGTTTAGGTATTTTATTTGTGGTTCTTCTTGGTTTCTGAAGTTAGAATTGTATTGCCACAAATTTCCTTATTACTCCTTTGCTGCAGCTTATAGATTCTGATATGGCATGTCTTCATTTTCTTTTGATTCCAGGTATTTTTCATTTCTTCCTTAATTTCCTCCTTTATCCGATGTTTACTCAACAATATACTGTTTATTCTCCACTCTTTTTTGGTTTTCCGCTTCTTCTCCTTTTGGTCGATGTCTAGTTTGATGCCATTGTGATCTGAAAAGATGCTAGATGTGATTTCAATATCTGAAAATTTATATTGAGACTTGTTTTGTGTTCCAACATATGGTCTCTCCTTGAGAATGTTCCATGAGCACTTGAAAAGAATGTGTAGTCTATAGTTTTAGGGTGAGGTACTCTATAAATGCTATTAGGCCTAGCTTTTCTATTTTGTTGTTTCAAGATCTTGTTTATTGATTCTCTGTCTGGATGATCTGTAAGATCATCTGAAAGAGGAATATTGAAGTCCCTCTATTGTTATTGTGCTGCTGTCAGTATCTCTATTTCGCTCTGTTAATATTTGCTTGATATATTTGGGTACTCCTTTATTGGGTGCATATATGTTAATAAGTGTTAAGTATTTTTGTTGCATTGATCCCTTTATCATTATATTATGTCCATCTTTATCTTTTTTTAACCTTCTTTAGTTGAAAAACTATTTTATCTGATATAACAGTTCCTGCTCTTTGGGATTCACCATTAGCTTGGAATAACATTCTCCATCTGTTCACTTTAAACCTTTGCTTATCTCTTTACCTTAGATGAGTTTCTAATAAACAGCACATAGTTGGGTTTTGTTTTTTTACTCCACTTATCCACTTTATGCCCACCCACCAGGCTACCTTTAGGATTCTTTGTCTTGGATTTTTGATAGTTTCAAAATTATGTGTCTTGGTGTAGTTTATTTTTGCAATTATATAATAGGGTGTTCTGTTGGCTTAACTGATCTGTATGTTAGTTTTCTTTTCTAGGTTTGGGGAATTTTCAGCAATTATTTATTTGACTATGCTCTCTGTCCCATTCTTTTTCTCTTCACCTTCTGGGATACCCAATATTATTTACGTTGCCTTTCCTAATGGTGTCAGATAGTTCTCTGAGTGTTTCTTCATTTTTTTTTTTTTGGCATTTGATTTCTCTTTTTTCTTCTTCTGGCTCCTTTCTGCATTACTATCCTCTATAGCACTAATCCTTTCCTCCATAGCACTAATCCTTTCCTCCATTTGGGTTATTCTGTTCCCATAGCTTTCTATATTATTCTGTTTCTTTAATTAGCTCCTTTAAATCCTGTATATTTGCTAGTTGTTGTTTTGTTTTTCCAGAGGATGTCAATTTCTGCATTCTGCTGCTTAATTAGGTGTTTGAGATAACTGATTGTTTTTCTGAATTTTCTTATAACTCTAAATTTATGATTGCAGCCTTGAATTCTTTATTTGTTAGAAAGAACCAATCTTCCATACCTTTGCAGTTAATTTCTGGCAAGCTGTCATTTGGTTGTAATTCCACTTCTTGAGGTTTCAAGGTGTATTTTTTTCCCATGATATGGCTCCTGATGATCAGTTGCTATTTTTGTTGTTGTTGTTGTTGTTTTCTGCTAGGGGGACACCCTATTTTTGTTCTATTTTATATTTTTGGCACTTACAGGCTTCCATAGTGTGTTTTTGCTATGTCAGGGAGTGAACATGGGTGGGGGAGGGGTATGGGGGAGCAGTCTGGGAGCAGTGCAGCTGTTGCAGCCTGGTGTGGGGTAGGAGGCTTGTTTTGCTGATAAAACAGCTGGCTGGGGCTGGGAGACTTGTCCCTGTCAATTGCATTTGAATACCTTGTCCTCACAAAACCACCAGGACTGAGTCCTTTCCACAGGTTGCTCCTCCAGGGTCTCAGCCACTGGAGCCTAAGTCCCAAGGTAGTGGGTGGGGGAGGAGCACTGTGCCTCTATACTCCTGTTTTTTCTGCACCCAACTCTCTCATCTAGGCTTTATTCTAGCCAAGAATCTGTGCCAGCAGCAACCATAGTGTCATCCCCCACCCCTACTTGGCTTGGCCTAGGCTTGCCACCCCCAGCTCTGTATTTGCTCTCCTAGAGGTTAGTGGGGCTCTCTCTGCAGTTTCCACAACAGCGAGGCAATGGGGATCACTGCTGCTCCAAGTCTCATGCTGCTGGAGATCAGAGTGGCTGCTCTGCGCCCTCTGAATGTGCTGGCGCACCCCGCTGCCGCACACTGATGTGGCTTCAGCAGTAGGCAGTCTGTAGTTGTCTTGCGTGGAGAAGAAAGGACTTGCCTTTACTGCCGAGGTCTCCGTGCACTACCCGTGCACCTTTCTCACTGACCTGTAGAGCCAGTTGCTAGACTCCAATTTACTTCTGTTCTCTAAGCACCCCCAGCCAGTTGCTGAAGTTCCAAGATGCCTCTGCTTGTGTGCACTTCAGAAAACAGATTTTTTTGTGCAGTGTATTAGTGACCACCATCTGCTAACATCATCTTTCAACAATGAAACTTTCTTGAACTCAGCAAGGGCATTCTAAGAGGATGTTCTCTACACAGATCCCAGCTGTCCAGCTACTGGGAAGACTGTGCTGTTTTGTGTGGAGACATTTTATTAAAGTTATTTCCATAAATATATATCATATATTACATTATATTATATTATACTATGTTATATTGTGTTCCAGGGACTTTATGAGTAAAAATAAATTCCAAGATTATTCAACTATCCCATTGCATAGAAAATCATGATGAGTTCTGAATTCAGTGTACTAGACCTCAATACTAAGTTCTACTGAGAAGATTTGAAAGGAAACCATTGATAGGCTTACTGGTGAAAAAAATCAAACAGTAAAACAATATGCTAGAATAATAAATCATGACCAAGAAGAATTTACTCCAGACCTATGAGGGTGGTTATATTCAGAATAAACCATTGGAATTCACTTCATTAACAATATCAGGAAAGTACATGGTTATCACAATAGATTACCAAAAGTTTACAATACTCAAAACCATTAATGATTTAAGAAATTATAGTTTATTTTAAGCAAGAATGCAGAGAAACTTTCTAAATTTAACAAAGACACGTTGCCGTGAAGCAACAGCTAACACTTTTTAACAGTGACTCGGAAGTAACAGCTGCCTAGAACATGTTTACCAGGAGTAAACACATAGTTCTTACACGTGTGTGGGTGCAGATACCCCCTGATGGAAAGAAACCACCTAGCACAATGGCTCAGGCTTCCAAATAAGCACAGATTACACCCTTTGACTAAAAACTTATGCATCTAGAAATGAAGAATTAAAGGCTTGCAGCAAGTCAGCCAAACTAACCACACAAAAAATGAGAGAGAGAGAGAGAAAGAGAGAGAGAGAGAGAGAGAGAGAGAGAGAGAGAGAGAGAGAGAGAGAGAGAGAGAGACTCTTATGGGTCAAAGAGGAATTAATACCAAATTAGTTAGAAATGAGTGACACTGAAAACACTGGACGCTTAGGGATGACTTGGCAGCAGGCAACACCACAAGACCACTGGGGAGTGGTGTCAACCCTCTGAGTGTATGTCCTATGTGGGTGGGGGTGTGTGAATGGAACCCAAAGAAGAGTGGTTTGGGAAAGTTTTTCTTGCTGTGTGAAGCTGGATTAATTGCGTCCTTTGCTTGGGGTCTCTTCTTTTTCTGGCTGCCTTTTTCTTGTTGAAAGTCTTCTCTACTCACCTCTTGCTGGGTGAGATACACATTTCACAATGTGCCTATAATCCTCTAGTCAGAACATAGCTTATGTTGGACAAATGTTTTCTGACTGAATCGGTAAAAACCAGTAAATGAGTATATGAAATATTAAACTACTCAGTAAATTTCTCCTATTCATATTATTACTTATTATTTATTTTCCAAGACTGCTATCAATCTTTCCAAAAGAAAGAATTAAAAATAGGTAGATCAGGGATGTAAATGCCGGTGAAAGATGGTGATTATTTCAGAACTTAATATATGTCATAAAAATCTGTTAAGCAGTAATTATTAAAGTATGATTTCTGAGCAAGACAACAACTTGACCTTGGAGTTTGCTAGAAATGCAAATCTCAACAAATAAACTAAATCAAGCAAAAATATTCTTTCAGTTAATAAAATCAAATTAGTGGTTACAATAAGGAAAGGGGGGTGGGCAAGTTGGGTTAAAGAATAAATTATATGGTGAAGGAAGAACTGGAACAGTGGTAGTGAAGTTAATGTAGTTTGTACAGATGTTGACATGATGATGCATACCTCAAATCTATATAGTATTATAATGCAATGTCCTTTCAATAAAATTAATTTTAAGGAAAAAATAATGATTTGGGCTGTATAAATTCTAACTTTCATGTAGGAGAAACTTCTGAAAAACTGCCATCATCTGGACACATTTATACCAACTTACCAGCTCTGTTGTTTGGAGGAAACCAAGGATGAGGGACAAGGAGAAGTTGGCTCTCAGTGCGCCCTGAGTGAACTAGCCTGGCACCATCTCAATCCAGACAGAGCAAATGGGTCTCCTTGTTCACCATTATTCTGGAGTGCCAGCCAGGTCTTGAAGGAAATGAAAAGAGAAAGTCAATTAGGACTATTAGAAAGAAAAAAAATATTATTAACTCCCGAGGTGATGACCTATTTGAAATTTCAAGACAATCAACAGAAAAAATGTTAATATTTATCAAAGATTTTCATAATATACACAGATGCATGATATATGCTTTAAATTTTTCAAAATAAAACACTGAAGACTAATACCCAGCTATATTTTAAAAGATGTTCAAGAACTTTCTGGAGAAAATTATGAGGATATATTGAAAGACATTAAAGATGATCAAAGTATATGGAGATATTTGTTCACAGTTTGGGATATCCAATATTGAAAGATGTTGCCTAACTTCAACACAATTCTGATGAAAATTGTAGAATGTTCTTTTATGCAATTTGACAAGAGTTTTAAAGGAGATGAAAATCCACTAAGTCAAAACACTCTTGAAGAAACAAGTGGGTGGATTTGCTGTCCAAGAAACCAAGATTTATCTATAATCCTGTAGTAACTAAGATTGACTGTTATTGCTATACGGATAGACAAATAGACCAATAGGACAGTGTAGACAGCCCAAGACAGACCTAGGTACAGAGGGATACTATGAGACCCATGATATTGCAAAGCAGTAGGGTAAAAACTTTTTAATAATATTTCAAACACATTTTTAAGTAGTGGTGCTCAGGTAATGGTTACCTGGAGGAGGAAAACTTAAATTGAACACCTACATTAAAGCCACACACAAATAATTCCAGTAGGTTCCACCTAAGTATAAGGCAAAATTATAATGCTTTTGGAAGGTAATATCTTCATGATTTATTACACTTTCCCACTAGGAGTTGAGATGGCAATCTACAAACTGAAAGAAAATTTTCACATGTATCTGACAAAAATAATTGCATCCAAAATATGTAACAAACACCTACAAATCAAGAAGGAGAAAATACAGCTTTGCAGTGCTCATAGGCTTCAGTGACCCTAGGCCTCTGTTCCACAGAACCCCAGATCACTGTCCCACCCTATAGAGGCTTGGAGTGGTGCCAACCCAATTTCACAGTGTTCTCCTGACTTCAGTGACCCTAGGCCTCTGCTCCTGGGGACTCTGGATCATAGACCCCACCCTTCAGAGACCCATACCTGTACCTGCCCAGCTTCACAGCAGTCACCAGTCTCAACAAACCTAAGCCTCTGCTCCAGGGACCCCAGGTAACTAACTGGCCCACCCAACAGAGGCTAGGAGCAGTGTTCACACAGCTTCACCACACTCGCCTAGCTTCAGATACCCACACCCATTTCTCCTGCCCTGACATGGCCTGGAAACAGTGCACACTAGCCTTCAGATCCCAGGGACCCAAGGACCATTGACCCCTGGCTCTGCCCTGCCAGAGCCTGGAACAAGCAGATGTTAGGCTTCAGTTCCATCGACTCCTGCCCCCAGTCCACACCACCATGGCCAGAACCAGTGCTCATTAGGCATCTGTATCTGAAGGCTATTGACCCCCACCCTGCCCAGTTACCACCAGTAACAAGTGCCCACTAGGTCTCAAGACCTGAAGATACTCACAGTGCCTCAACCCAGACTCAGACCCAGAAATCTGAAAATGCATAATTGGACTACCAAGAACTGTATTCACAGACTGCACGTGAGCTGTGTTTGTGAAACCTGTGAGACCTGAAACAGCATCAGCAGCCCACCAAAAGAAGGCATTCCGGAGATCAGAACTGACGCACACCCACTGATCAAGGAGCTGGGATCTGCTACATCATCACATAGGTAGGAAGAAATCTAAAGGAAAAGAAAAAGAAAGAGTGCTCAATTCAAGGCAGAAAAGAAAGCCGTGCCCAAATCTAAGTCACCTACAAAAAAATATGATTCCCAAAAACGGGAGATGCCAGGAGCTTACCAGAGAATTCCATTGATATGAATTGAGACAACCTAATAGATAAAGAGTTCAAAGTGATAGTTACAAAAAAAGCTGAATGAGATGCAGGAGGCACACACAACTATACAAAGGCAAATGGAAGACCTCAGAAAAGAAGTAACAGATGGAGATGGATGCCATGAACAAAGTCCTAGAAGAAAAACTATAAATGAAAGGTACAGGCAAGGAATTGCATGTAAATATGGAAAACTTCATAAGCAGACTCAAACTTGCAGAGGAATGAATATCAGAAATGGAAGACAATATAATAGAGGTGACACTCATGGAAGAGGAGAGGAAAACAAGATTGAGGGGAAATGAAGAATCCCTGCAAGAAATATCAGACACTAAGAGAAGAACAAAAATAAGGATAATATACATCCCAGAAGAAGACGAGAGGGAGAAAGGAACAGAAAACCTATTTAAAGAAGTAATAGCAAAGAATTTCCCACATCTGTTGCCAAAAGTAACCATCGATGTTAAAGAAGCAGAGAACACTAAAATTCCTAAAGTAAAACGACCTACCACAGGCACATCATAGTAAAACTACCAATGTCAAAGAAAAAGAAAAAGTTCTCAAGGCTGCTAAAAAAAAGAAGAAAAACATAACCTACAAAGGCACACCCATCAGGCTATCATCAGACTTCTCAACAGAAATATTACAGACAAGGAGAGAGCGTAAAAAAAAACATTCAAATACCAAAAGACAAAAACTACCAGCCAAGAATACTCTGTCCTGTAAAATTATCAAATATAATGGAGAAATAAAGATTTTCAATGACAAACAAAAGTTAATTGATTTTTCTATCACAAAGACTATCATTCAAGAAATCTTGAAAGGGGTCCTACAACACAGAAAATGAAAACAACAATTCACCAAGCCTTGAGAACAGTGAAAAACAGGAAACCAAAATCAGAAACAAAATTGAGACCAACGGGAGAGAACAAAAACACTAAAGGTAAAAAGAAAAACATGTAGCCTGTACAATAAAGAAATATGATATGGTGTGAGCTCATAAAATATTATTATAGAGCAATACAGTTAGAGACAGACCACAGGACAGGAACCAAGTCCAATTCTAAAGTGATATATAGGCAGGAAGTAGAAAAAATTGACAGAATAGACATTGAAAAACATTCAAAGGAAAAAGCAAAATTAAGCAAACAGGAAATGAAGCATCAAGTACAGATAATAAACTCTCAAATGACAACAACAAAGTCCTACATTTCAATCATCACCCTAAATCTGAATGGACTGAACTCACCAATCAAAAGACAGGGTAGCTGGATGGATCAAAAAACAGGACCCATCAATATTATGCCTACACGAAACACATATCAGTTCCAAAGACAGACATAGATTGAAAATCAAGAATTATGGAAAAATATATCCAAGTGACAGTGATAAAAGGAAATCAGGAACAACAATACTAATATCAGACAAGATAAATTTCCAACTAAAAAGGGTATCATGAGGCAAGGATAGTATGGTGAAGGGGGGTACGTCAAGAAGAAATAACTATCAACATATACGAACCTATTTCAGGAAAATCTAAATACATAAAACAAATACTGACAGAACTAAAGGCAGACATTAACAGTAACACAATAATAGCAGCAGATTTAAGCACTCCACTTTTATCAATAGATAGATCATCCAGGCATGAAAACAACAAAGAAATAAGGACCCTAACTTAAGCAATATATCAAATGGACCTAACAGACATATACAGGTTGTTCTACAACAAAAAAGAATATACATTCTTCTTGAGAGTACACGGAACATTCTCAAGGATAGGCCATATAATAGGAGAAAAAACAAGTTTCAGAAAATTTAGCAATATAGAAATTATGAAAAGTATCTTCTCTGATCACAAGGGGGTGAAAGTAGAAATGAATCAAAAGGACAGAAATGGAAGAACCACAAAGATTCAGAGATGAATGAACATGCTTATGAATAATAACAGCTGATTTATCGATGAAATTAAGACTTATCTGGAAGCAAATGATAATTCAGAGACAAGCTACCAGAACTTATGGAATTTAGAAAAAGCAGTCTGAAAGGAAAGCTCATAACTATACAAGAATACATTTAAAAAAAAAACAAGGAAGAGCCCAAATTAATTATCTAACCATACACTTGAGCAAAAATAAAGGAAAGAACAATTAAAATAAACCAGCAAAAATAAGGAACTAATACAAATTAGAGCAGAAATAAATGAAATTGAAAACAATTCAAATGATCAATGAATCCAAGAGCTGCTTCTGTGAAAAAAAAAAAAATCAATACACCCCTGGTAGACTCACTAAGAAAAAGAGAAAACCCTAATAACAAAAACCAGATATTAAGTAGGTAAGATTACAAGTGACATCAAAGAAATACAAAGAATCATGAGAAACTATTGTAAACAACTGTATGTTAATAAGTTTGCCAATAATGAAATGGACCTATTTCTAGAATCCTACATCCTTCCAAAACTGAACTAGGAGGACACAGACAACTAAACATAGAAAGCATAGAAAATGAATTTCTTGCCCACTATCACCTCTACTATTTAACATAGTTCTGGAAGTATTGACCAGAGCAATAAGACAAGAAAAACACATTAAAGGAATCCAAATTGGAAAAGAAGAAATGAATCTCTCATTATTTGCAGATGATATGATATTATACCTAGAAAATGCAAAAGACTCCACAAAGAAACTGCCAGAGACAATATATGAATACAGCAAATTGCAGGATATAAAATCGACACGCAAAAATCAGTAGCATTCCTATATGTAAACAGTGAAGTAGAGGAAAAAGAAACAAGATATCCCATCCACAATAGCACCAAGAAAGATCAAATACCTGGGAATAAACTTAACAAAGGAGGTGAAAGACCTCTACAATGAAATCTATAGAACATTAACAAAAAATAGAAGATACAAAAAGATGGAAAAATATTCCATGTTCATGGATTAGAAGAAACAACATTCTAAAAATGTTCATTCTACCTAAAGCAATATATAGGTTTAATGCAATGTCCATCAAAATCCCAGGGACATTTTTCAAGGAAATGTGCCAAACAATACTGTAGCTTGTGTGGAATCAGAAAAGACCTTGAATAGCCAAAGCCATTCTAAGATAAAGAAAGAACAGTGTGGAAATCACACTTCTTGACCTCAAATTATATTACAAGCGGTCATCATCAAAACAATTTGGTAATGGAACAAAATCAGACATACCCATCAGGGGAATCAAATTGAAAAACCAGAAATAAAGCCACACTTATATGGACAATTAATCTACACCAAAGGTGCCAAAAACATGCAATGGAGTAAGGAAAGTCTATTCAGCAAATGGTGTTGGGGCAATCTGGAAAGACAACTGTAAGAAAAAAAAGAAGCTAGATAACTCATTATTGCCATACACAAAAGTTAACTCAAGATGGGTCAAAGATCTGACCATGAGACCTGAAACCATAAAATACATAGAAGAAAATGTGGGAAAAAACTCCATGACCTCAGCATCAAAGACATTTGTGGGAATGAACAGCTATGGCAAAAGAGGCCAAAGTAAAAATAAGGAATTGGGACTATATCAAACTGAAAAGTTTCTGCATGGCAAAAGGAACCACCACTAAAATAAAAAGACAACCCAGCAAATTGGAGAAGATCATCACACAAGATACATCAGATAAGAGTTGAATCTCTAAAATATATGAAATGCAAATAACACTTAAATAATAAATAGGAAAATGACCCACTCAAAAAAAGGGCACAAGAATGGAATAGACACTTACCTAAATAAGACACACAGATGCCTATGCACACCTAATAAAATGTTCTACATTACTCTTGATCAGAGACTGCAAGTAAAAACACACCAGTGAAAATGGCCTACATCAAATAGATTGGAAATAGCAGGTGTTAGAGAGGGTGTAGAGAAAAAGGAACCCTCCTACACTGTTGGAGAGAATGCTAATTTGTTCAGCCTCTTTAGAAAACAGTATGGAGATTCCTCAAACAAATAAAGATAGATCTACCATTTGATCCAGAAACTCAAAGGCTAAAAATTCTCTAATCAGAAAAATATCACACCCTGATATAGTAGCACAGTTCACAAAAGCCAAAACATGGAAACAACCTAAAAGTCCAATAACAATGATGGATAAAGAAGTGGTGTACATGCTCAATGCAATTCTATGCAGCTACTAAAGAAGTACAATTGTGTGTGGCAACAATACGGATGGAACTGGAGGGGATCATGATGAGTGAAGTAAGTCAGAAAGAAAAAGAGAAATACAGGATGGTTTGACTCGTATGTGGAATATAATGGAACAAATAAGCATATAAACCCAGCAAAAGTTCACAGGACATGACATGGTGGCTGCCAGGAGGGTAGGAGTTGATAGGGAAGGAGAGAGGAAAAAGGTGGTGGTAAATGATGCTGGAACTCTGGTGGAGGGTGTGGTGTGAAATATACATTGAGATGTAATGTCAATACCCTAAAATGAATATAACATGGTGAACAAAAGATAAAATACATATTACTATTATAAAGAAAATATTAATAAATAAAAGAGAAAGAAAATGAAAAAAAAACTAGAAAAAACACATTTAGAGTTATGAGGTACCAACACAAACCTCCAAACCCAGCAGTGACCTCAGGGTGGGATTCTTCAACTCCACAAGGGACAGACCCAGGTTTTAAGAATCATTAGACTCAAAAGTAGACATGTTTCAGGGTCCTTGGTGGGAGGCACTGAGGTGGGTACAAATGGATATGAAATGCAGATATTGACCTCTACTCAGAGGAGAAAATGTAATGGGGGAGATCAGAGACTAATATAAGGGTTGGTCCATTCAGGATTCAGGGAGAGATGGAGGGAGGCTGGGTCTGCTCTGAAAGGCTGACCCTTGGCTCCCATTCAGTGAGGGGAGGTCCTGCCTGCTGCCCTCTGGAAGCAGAGTATCCACCCCAGGTCACACCCTTCCCTGGGGAGTGCCAGTTCCCTGCTGCCAACACAGCACATTTTAGATGACGTAGGGAGCCAGGACAGGCTACCCAGCAAGTGCCACGGTGGCGTGCAGATGATTTGAATCAAAGACATTGGGAAAACTCAAGTCCAAGGATACTTGGTTCAGTCTCCCTGAAAAGAGATCATTGATCTTGTCTCCCTGCACCTGGAGGTCAGAGAAAGCCTATCACCAGACCAGATACCCAAGGTCCGTTGGCACGAGTCAGTCAGTCCTGCACAATCTTTCCAAGCGTGTTTCCTGTCAGGTGCATGTCCCCTTGCTAAATCCATACAAACTCACTGTGCTGACCACACTTCAGGTTCCATATTCCCTGTGCCTCCCTGCACATCCAGAGACATTTGTCTTTTTCTCTGACTAATCTGTCAGTTTATTATTCATCCAGTCAAAGAACCAAGGGGGTGCTGGGGAGAGCCCCCTAATTACTCCATCAGGTAGTAGAAAGTTATGATCAAGAAAATCTGTGTCTTTTGCTTTAAAACGATATCTGGGATTTTCTGAGGCCCGGGAGCCAGAATCCTGTGTTTTCCGGGGCTCGCTTTTCCTGCTCCGTGAAACACAGAATCTCACGCCTGAGCACCACGCTTTCTTCTGCGATTGGTAAACTGTCGTAATTTCTGGATCCTTTGCAGCTGTGAAGGTTTTGGATTCAATGTCAGGTGTTTTTCTGTGTTGGCGCTGAGGCATTTTACAGAAAACAATTCTTCAGGAAAAGGTTTCCTCCCTCATGAGACCCAACAGCTGGATGGGGCAGCAGAGACCCCGCCTGTTTCCTTCCTGAGACTTGGAGCCCATT